>PVKE010035411.1:0-16900 GCA_004027555.1 Craseonycteris thonglongyai | reverse complement strand
TCTTCAGTGCATAGTTATTTCTATTTTACTTTTTGACAGATAGAGAGAGAGACAGAGACAGAGACAGTCAGAGAACCAAACTGTGGGAACTCCCCAGTTCAGCACGTGGGTCCTGCCTGGGCCGGAGCCGGGATTCGATCCTCGGTCCTCATGGCCTCAAAGCGAGCGCTCAACCCGCTGAGCCGTCCCGGCTTTCCCTATACCCTGTTTTGAATCGCTGCAAGCATTAAAACTCATAGACCTGCACATCAAAAACAGTTAATTTCCCTTATGTAAATTTAAATCCTAACTTTAAAAGTACAAAAATTATTATCGCTTAATGACACTAACTTACTTTCGTGTGTATAAGAAGCCCTCTAGGGGAAGCCGGGATGGCTCAGTGGGTTAAGCGCTCACTTTGCAGCGCTGGGGACCAGGGATCGAGTCCTGGCCCCGGCCCGTGTGGAACCATATGCTGAACTGGGAGCTCCCCCAGTTTAGTTCTCTCTCTGTCTCTGTCTCTGTATCTCTCTCTCTCCCTGTCAAAAATAAAAATATAAAAAAGAAGCCCTCTAGTGATTCTAATGCTAGTGGGCTCCCAAACCTCACTCTGGGAAACACTGTATTAGCTATTAAGATGATCTAATCAAGTTCCTATGATTTGATTCCACATTTCCCATATAGTTATATAGTGGAAAAGAAATGGGAAGTTGAATTTTGGAAATGGTGAATTTTGAAATATTAATACATATGAAATATGCAAGTGGGGGATGCTGAGCACCTGGTCATATACAGGAGTCTGACGCTAAAATAAGAAGTCATCAGCACAGAGATGACAAAGCTGTGGAAGTAGATAAGAGTTGTCCAGGGAAAAGGTATATATTGAGAAGAGCACTTAGGAAAGAATCTTGGCAATAATGATACTTAATTTAAAGAATGAACAGAGAGAATAGCTCAAAGTGGAATCTAAGAAGGATATGCCAGAGGGGTAGGAGAGTACTTGTTATAGCTAATCAAAAAAAAAAAAAAAGGAACAAAAGGATTTTACTGGTTTAATAGCAAGAGGTCATTAATGACCTTGAAGAGAACAGTGTCAATGGAACAGAGGCAGAAGCCAAACTGCTAAGGAGCGTATCAGGAGATTTGGAATTAAGGACTGAAAAGGATAAGGAACTGGACAATGAGTACAGAAAAATCTTCAGAGGACTTCTCCAAGGCATTAAGAGTAAGATTCTGGAACCAAACTCTCTGAGGTTCCACCGTAATTGGCTGTATAACCTTAAGTTAAGTTGTTGTGCTTCTCTTGGCTCATTTTCTTCATCTATAAAATGGCATTAATAATACTTATTTCATAGGGCTATTGTGAATTATTAATTAAACAAATAATGTAAAGCCCTAAGAGCAACGCCTGACACAAAGCAAGCGCTATGAAAGTGGATGATAATACATATCATCACCACATCATCTTTCAAGAAGTCTGGCTGTGAAGGGGAAGTGACAGGACAATAATGAGAATGTAGAGTTGACAGGAGATTCCTGACAACAACCCCGAGATAGTATTATTATTACCCTTGTTTGCACACATGAAAAAAAAAAAAAAAGGCTTAAAGAAGTTAAAGGACTTGCTTGACATCACAAGAAAATAGGAAATGGTGGAACTAGGATTAGAACCCAGGCCAATTACTTGAAAGTTTGAACTATACTGTACTGCTACATGGTCTATTGCCTCTTTCGCTAACATCCTTACCTTCTTTCATTCTTAGCTACAGACTCTCCACAACTACCTTTCCATAGTCTCAAAAAGACATACTGAGAGGTTAGGGTAGAGAATCACAAATTGATTCTCTGCCATCTCATTAGGCTAACACAATTTAAAAAAAAAACGTTTTAAATGTCTTTAGGCAGAGAATGCACTCTTCATTTTCAGAATCCCCACACAGGGACTTCACACTTTGCCTTAAATATCTGCTCCTTGAGGGCATTCATAGGAATTGTAGTACAACCCTTGTTTTAGAAAGTGAATGAGGGGAAGCCGGGATGGCTCAGTGGGTTAAGCGCTCACTTTGAAGCACTGGGGACCAGGGATCAAATCCTGGCCCTGCCCCTTGAGGAACCATATGCTGAGCTGGGAGCTCCCCCAGTTCAGTTCTCTCTCTGTCTCTGTCTCTCTGTCAAAAATAAATAAATAAATAAAATATATTAAAAAAAAAGAAAGTGAATGAAGGGGATGGTGGTATAGCTCAACAGGTTGAGTGCTTGCCTTGCAATGGCAAGGTTCAGGGAGCGAATCCCAGCCCTGGCCTGTGCAGTCCCATATATTGAACTGTGTGCCTCCCATGTGGAAGGCCCCCAGTTTGGTTCCTGAAACTATGTCAAAACTAATAATGTACAAATAACTATGGAGACTGCTCTGGGCCCTCTCTGTTTCGCTCAAACAATAAAATAAAAGTGACTGAGGATAGGACTGAAAGAAAATAAGATCTAAGTTAATATCTTCCTTTTAGTTGGTATTAAGTACAAGCTACCACAATCTCCTGAAGTTTGAATAGATTCACCTCAGTGAGTTGAGACAGGGAAAGGGAAATTAACATAAATACCAAACGTACCTTGATATCATTGTCTATTCCACCAGAAATAATCTGATCACTTGTGTCATTGAAGGTCACAGCTAACACCTGGTAGGTGTTCTGAAATGTCTGGATGGCAGCTTTCTTTCGGATATCCCAAAGCTGAAGCAGAAAAACAGGAGTCTTTAGCAATAGCACTCTGAGAAGTAATTACATAATATACCCCTAAGTTCAAGGACTTTGTGGAGGTGAACACATCTTAATAGAAGCCCATTCAGAAACTTCTCTAAATATTCTAGCAACATGGTGAGAAGTGATCACAATTTTGCCAACATACTGAAGGTTGGTGGAACAAATCACTTTGTTTATATTTTGTTAAACACAGTTAATCAACATCCTGAGTGGAAATCCTCTACTTGTTTGCCCTTGGCACATCAAGGATATTAATTAGATCAGTGTTTCAAACTGTAGATTTTACCTTCAGTTGTAGTGGGCTACAACTTACATTTAAGGATTTATTTTTATTGTTTTTGATAGGGAGGGAGAGAGGGAGAGAGGGAAGGAGGGAGGGAGGGAGGGAGAGAGATAGATAGATAGATAGATATAGAGACAGAGAGAAGGGGGAAGGCCCAGAACAGTCTCCATAGTTGTACATCATTGGTTTTTCCACAGTTTCATTCCACAGGTGGATGCGGGGCTGCACGGGGCAGGAACTGGGCCGGGGTCTCACCCCGGTGAGAACTGAACTGGGGGCACTCCCCAGTTCAGCATATGGGTCCACATGGGACGGGGCCGGGATTCAATCCTCGGTCCCCGGGGCTGCAAAGTGAGCACTTAATCCACTGAGCCATCCCAGCTTCCCCTACAACTTACATTTACACACACACACACACGCACACACACACACAGAGGCAGAAGGGAGGGAGGGAGGGAGAGATACATCAGCAAATACTGCAGAGTAGGGAATGCCCCAAAAGACTGTCCTTCAAAAGCAGAGAATTACCTACAAAACCCTGCCAGAATAGGAAAGCCAGGAGAGCTCAGTGGTCTAAGCGCTTGCTTTGCAGCCCCAGGGACTGAGGACTGAATCCTGGCCCCAGCCCATGCGGACCCATATGCTGAATTGGAGTATGCTTCCTATGCGGGAGGATCCTAGTTTGGTTCTTGCCCCCACCCCCACCTCCCCACCCCTCCATTTGGCTCCTGGCTCAAGGAGGCTTGCCTCCTATGTGGGAGGCCCCCGCCCACCTGTGTGGAAAGAAACCAATTTGAAAACTGATGATGTATAACTATGTAGACTGCTCTGGGCCCTCCCCCTTCTCTCTGTCTGGGCCCTCCCCTATCTCTCTGTCTCTGTCAAAAACAAATAAATCTTTAAAAACAAATTAAACATTTATCCCATTTATCCTTATTGGCTTCTTCATTTTTTACTAATAGGTGAGGAAGATGAAGATTAGGTATAACAACTCTAGAACCCCATACTCTAACAATCTGGTTCCATTAAAAAAAAAAAAAAATCCTAATGTTATAATATAACATAACCTGAGACTACATTTTTAAAGTGTGGATAGGGGAAGCTGGGATGGCTCAGTGGGTTAAGCGATTGCTTTGCAGCCCTGGAGACCAGGGATCGAATCCCGGCTCTAGCCCATGTGGACCCATATGCTGAACTGGGCTGTGCCCCCAGTTCAGTTCTTGCCAGGGCCTATGTGGGAGGCTTCCGGCCCAGTTCCTGCCCTGCACAGCCCTGTGCCCGCCTGTGGAGTGAAACTATATGAAAAACTAATGCTGTGAACTATGGAAACTGCTCTGGGCCCTCCCACTTCTTTCTGTCTCGCTCTGTCTGTCTCTGTCAAAAACCAATAAAAATAAATCTTTCAAAATAAATAAATAAAGTGTGAATAGAGAGGGCCTACAGATGTTTCAATAAATGACTGACATACTTGAGAAGATGAACCACAAAGAAATGTTCTAAGAATATGGATCATTTCATTCAGATGAGAAAAGTCTTTGGGCTTGACTGTGCTCCAAGTTTCAAACAGCTTGTCAAAATATAGAAAGGTTTAGCCACGCAATCTTAGTAAAGGCCATGGGTTTAAATTCAATCCTGTGGCAAACAGGTAGAGTCTGAGTCATCTCTGAGATGCCTCTCCCTTCCAATTTTCATGATTTAGGATGAAAAGTAGTTTCTATTTCATTCATGGAAACATGAGCTAAAAAAAAAAAGGCTTAGGTTGTTACCCTGATAAATGGTCCAAAAAAGAGTGCTTCACTCCTCTTTCAGAGACCCAATAGCCAACCCCTGTCCACCAACCACTCTGGGTACAGAATCAAGCCTAAAATCCTCTCAGTTTGGAATTCAAAGCCTTGATAATCTGGTTCCTACATATCTTACCAGCTTTACTGCAATCTTTGTTTTAACAGATATTCTCTACTCTGGTCAAATCAATCTTTGTCTTTAACCTAAAAAAAGCTACAGTAGGGGATGCAGGGATGACTCAGTGGGTTGAAGACTGATCTTGTAGCCCTGGGGTTGGAGGACTGGATCCCGGCCCTGGCCTTTGCGGACCCATGTGCTGAGCTGGGGTGTGCCCCCAGTTTAGTTCTCTCTGGGGCGAGCTTCCTATGTAGGAGGCCCCAGGCCTGGTTCCTGCCCTGTGCAGCCCTGCACCCACCTGAAGAACAAAACCATGTAAAAAATGATGACGCATAACTATGGAGACGGCTCTGGGCCCTCCCACTTTTCTCTGTCTCTGTCTCTGTCTCTCTGTGTCAAAAACAAATAATTTTTTTTTTTTTTTAAAAGGCCGAATTGTTTGTGTGAGTGGGTAGCACACCTATGATTTCACTTAATAGCTTTAGTAGGAAAATGAATTGCTAAATACAGCTTGAAAACTACAGGTATGGACAATGCCCTGGATACCACTTCTAGAATGAAAATGCAAGAGTTATTGAAAACTCTGCTTTCTATTGAAAATTATCACAAGCAAAAACCATGTTTTTCCCTTTAGATAAGCAGAAGTTATTAAATTTCTGTACTTATAAAACCCAGTAACAGAAAACACCACCACAAAGCCTTCCAACATGACAATTAAAAGTCCTATATAAAAGGCTGTTCAATGAAGCATTAATTATTAATATGTTGAAATTTAAAGTAAGGAACTGGTTAAAAAACAGCCACCTTTAGGTAATGTGACATACTGCATATTTAAAACATTGCCTCGAACAATTAAGTTAAAGCAATCACTTCAAATCATGTTTAATTAAGGGAGAAGAGAAGCAAGAAACTGGAAGGATAGAAACGACAGAAATATATCACAATGGAGGGTTGTAGAAAAAGAAAAAGCTAAGAAGAAATAGAAAGATGAACACAAGGACAGAGATAAAGAAAAGACAAAATGAAAGAATGTGAGAGAAAAGAAAAAGAAGGAAAAGCAAAAATAATAAGTTCCTAGGTGTTATTATAGCAGGCTCTCAATTATTATTTGTTAACAATATTTATTAGGGTACTGTCGTATCTAACTGCCTTTTGAAATGCCAATTATCACATCAGCTATTAAGACTCTCCAACTATACTATACCTAGGTTAAGAGCTCTGGGCGTTAGAACCATTCCTAAACCATTGACTCTTCTAGCCAGGCATCAAAGGATCCATAGCGATTGGGTTTATTATAAAAAACCACTTAGTAGAAAAACATCTCAAAGCAAATAATTCAGAGTGTCAGTGTCACCACCTTATAATTATAAAATAAAAAAGGAAAAAAAGAAAATCCATTTAATAAAGCAACAATCACAAGTTTAGTGTGGTTGCTCAGATGTACCCCTTTGAAGTCCCATCCTGTTTAATCATTAAAATACCACCCAGAGTCCAAAATTAGTGCCAAAGAAATAAAATGGTTGGTACTACAAAGCAGTGAGCCCTTCTGTGCCCTTGAAATAAGTTACTATTTCTAGGCCTCATATTCCTCACTTGTAAAATGAGAATGCTAGACAAGATCAATGAATGGCTCCTAAAATGTCAGACCTGCTACCTCAAATCATTTAAAAAACATATTTAAAATTCTGATCCTTAAAAACAGAGTGCCTTTTATATTAGCATCCAAAAAAAGAAATATTTAGGTATAAATTTAAATAAAATATGTATGAAATCTATATGAGGAAAACTTTAAAACTCTGATGAATAAAATCAAATAATTAAATAAATGGAAATATACTCCATGTTTATGGACAGAATGACTCAATACTGTCAAGCTGTTAGTTCTTCCCTATTTGCTCTATAGAGTTAATGCATTCCAAAACAAAATTTTAGCAAGTTATTTTGTGAAAATCAACCAAGTGATTCTAAAGTTTATATATACGGAGAAAAGACCCCAGATTGCCAACACAATATTGAAGGAGAACAACAAAGTTGGAGGACTGACACTATCTGACTTCAAGACACACTATGAAGCTATAGCAATTAAGACAGTATGGTACTAGAGAAATAATAGACAAAGAGATCAATGGAAGAGAATAGAGAACTCAGAGATAGACCCCTTATAGTTAATTGATCTTTGACAAAGGAGCAAACGCAACACAATGGAGTAAAGATAGTTCCTTCAACGAATGGTGCAGGAACAACTGGACATCCACACACAAAATATTTAATCTAGACAGACATTAAACCCTTTGTAAAAATTGACTCAAAATGCACCACAGACCTAAATGTAAAATATAAAATATAAAACTCCTAGAAGGGAGCACAGAAGAAAACCTAGGTGACCATGGGTATGGTGATAACTTTTTGGATACAACACCAAAGGCACAATCATGAAAGAAATAACTGATAAGCTGGACTTCATTAAAACAAAAAACTTCTGTTGTAAAAGACAGTATCAGAGAATGAGAAGGTAAGTCACAGACTGGGAGAAAATATTTGCAAAAGGCCTATCTGATAAAGGACTGTTATCCAAAATATACAAAGGACTCTTAAAACTCAACAATAAGAAAATAAACAATCCAAGTAAAAAATGAGCTAAAGACCTTAACAGACACCTCAGCAAAGACATACAGATGACAATTAAGTATATGAAAAGATGCTCCACATCCTTTGCCATCAGAAAAATAAAATTAAACCAACAATGAGATACCCACTACACACCTACTAGAAAGGCCAAAATCTGAAACAATGACACCACCAAACGCTGAGAAGGATGTGGAGCAACAAGGACTCTCATTCACTGCTCATGGGAATTTAAAATGGTACAGCAACCTTGGAAGTTTGGTAGTTTCTTACACACTAAATATACTCGTATTCTTACCATATGTTCCTGCAAGTATACTCCTTGACATTTACCAACAGGAAATGAAACTCAGATTCACACAAAAACTTGCACATGAACTTCACTCATAAAATAGAGATAAAAACAAACAACTACCTATTTCCTTTACTTAAAATGGAGGAATTGTATCCATCTTCCAGGGTCTGGTGGAGGTTGTTATGAGTAATATAGATGCTTTATTCATAATGGCCAACTCTTGGAAGCAACCAAGATGTCTTTCAGTAGATGGACAGCTAAACTGTGGTACATCCAGACAATAGAGTACTATCCAACACTAAAAAGAAATGAGCTCTTAAGTCATGAAAAGGCATAGAGGAATCTTAAGTGCATATTACTAAGTGAAAGAAGCCTATCTGAGAAAGCTCCATACTGTATGATTATAACTATATGACATTATGGAAAAGGCAAAATTATGGAGATAGTAATAAGATCAGTGGTTGTTGAGGGCCAGGAGGGATGAACAGGCAGAGCACAGAGAATTTTTAGAACAGTGAAAATACTATATGACACCATAGTGCTGGATACATGTCATTATACATTTGTCCAAACCCACTGAATGTACAATACTAAAAGCAAACCCTAATGAAAACTATGAACTTTGGGTGATTATGATGTATCAATATAGGTTGTTCAATTGCAATAAATGTACCACTCTGGTGGGATGTTAATAATGGGGGAGACTACCGGTATACATATGTGGGACAGTGGGTATATGGGAAATATTTGTACCTTCCCCTCAATTTTGCTGTGACCATAAAACTCTAAAAATAAAGTTTTAATTAAAAACAAAACCAAAAAATATTCCAGACCCACTGAGCCAGAATCTGGTTATTTTATAACAGGTCCTTCCAGTGATTCTGATATACACACAGGTTGGAAATCAATGGGCTTAAACGGCCTTTAAGATCCCATTCTATGTTACTAAACCATGTACTGACCTTCTTATATACTAATTTCACAACAGCCTTGCAAGACATGTATATTATTGTCATTATTCTAAAGATTGAGAAACTGAGGATCAGGAAAAATGAACTGCCCAAGATTATACAAGTAAATAGCTGAGCCAAGAATCCAATTCAGGGGAAGCCGGGATGGCTCAGTGGGTTGAGCGCTCGCTTTGCAGTGCCGGGGACTGGGGATCGAGTCCCGGCTCCAGCCTGTGCGTACCCATGTGCTGAGCTGGGGAGTTCCCCCAGTTTGGTTCTCTCTCTGTCTCTGTATCTTTCTCTCTCTCTGTCAAAAAACAATAAAATAAATAAATAAATAAAATAAAATTTGTCTTTAAAAAAACAAAGAATCCAATTCAGGTGGTCTATTTTATTCCAAGTCACATGGTTCGATTTGGTTCTCATATTATTCTGTAGGAATCTTAACGTGTTTGTTTTGGGAAGTGACAGCTAAAACAAAGCTGTGGTGAGGAGGGTACAGCACGGGGAAGGGCAAAATAAGCTTCACATTATGTCACCTCAAAAACTAGAACACAGAGACAGACAATAATACCCACCTTAACTGTACCATCATCACTGCCAGTGCAGACAAGCTGGGGGCCCCTCCTGGCTGGATAACATGAATTCACAAAGGAAGTATGTCCCTTTAGCCTTTTAACCCTCTCGCCTGTTTCACTATCCCATACTGCCACAGTTTTATCTGTGGATGCTGAGAAGAGCATACTAGAAGGTAAGAGGAAGAAAAAGAAACAAGTGAATACAAATAACAACAACCTCTCTTTCCCATTTGCCAAATGTGCCCAACTCTTCAAGATGTTGTGCTCTGGCAGTTTGGCATATGCTGCTAGAATGCCTGCCTCACCCAATCTACCAAAATCCTGCTGGTGCTGTAGACCCAGTTATCAGGTCTACCCTAGGAAATGTAAAAAGATTTTCTTTTGTCAGTCCCTGTGATATATTCTATATCTAATACAGCAATTTCCTCAATCTTTTCCTCCTGTGTGACAGAAAACATTTTACATATAAGATATCCTCTCACGCAGAAATGTTTAATCACTCCTCGCTGTAGAGGTAAGACAGACTGCGGCAATTTCTAGCACAGCAGCTCAGCAACTCCAACCCTTTCTCTAAAAATCAAAGTTTTGGGGATGCCAGGATAGCTCAGCAGGTTGATCACTTGTTTGCCTTGTAGCCACAAGGTCCGGGCATTCAATCCTGGCCTCGTCCTGTGCAAACTCATATGCTGAACTGCGGAGCAACTGGTAGCCACCGAGATGGCAGTGGCAAAGGCTCTCGCCTCCCATGTGGGAGAACCCCCCAGTTTGGTTCCTATCCCGCACGGCCCCACATCCACCTGTGTGGAATGAAACTATGTCACAACTAATGGTGTACAACTATGGTGAATGTTCTGGGCCCTCCCACCTTCTCTCAAACAATAAAAGAAATCTTAAAAAAAAAAAAAATGTATTTTGTCTCTGAGGATAATTCCCAAGTTATATAAATAGGGAAAGTGTAGATAAGGTTATGTACCCATTGATCCAGGGAACCCTAAGATTTGAGATCACAGGTGTAAAACAATAAATAGTTACTGAAATACCTAATGAGATTACCTTTGTATAAATACATTTATATATTATCTAGTTATTCCAAAATTATGCAAAACATTGAAGTGTTTAGGATAAACAGGTATGTTATGTGAAAAGTGTTAAGGGGAAAAAAGCAGCAGACAAGATCGTACACATGGCTCTAAAATATAAGTAAAAACCAAACAGTTTTCAGTAGGAAAAAGGCCTGAGAAAAATGTACTACAATATTAACAGTAGTTACCTTTGGAGTGGTAGAATATGGCTATTTTTTCATTGTTTTGTTTGGGTTTCTCAAAATAATATTTATCACTTTTATAATAAAGACAGCTAATGTCTACATATAAAAATTATTTTGTTTTATGTCTAAGATGTTGCTATATTGGATGCTAGAGATGAGATATTTATAAATCCATACATGAACCAACAAACACCTTACATGGATTGACAATGATAGGATAATCAAGTAATGGCCCAAATGTGGCAGTTTTAGACGGCATGGTCTCCTAAGAGACAGAACTCAAGGATGAAATGTGAAAGGATGCCAAAGAGAATCAGTATGAGAAGGAACTGTCATTCCACTATGCAGAATACTCACCTGCCATCTGTGTTATAATGGAGTTCCATCACTGCTCCACTGTGTCCCTTCAATGTGGCATAGTTATCACAATCACCATAGACGTTCCACAACACTGCCAGAGAAAGGGGTTCTGTGAATACTAGGTTAAAAGAAATTCATTACTCACCAAGGAAAGGGTACTTACGAATTTACCAAAAAACAGTTCGGAAATGATACTCCTTGAGACACTATTGGTTCTACCAGCTGGACCAATTTTCCTGACACTAACAAAAATAATGCAATATTTTCACATTTATTAGGTAAACAAATTAATGGATATAATTTTTTAAATCTTAAGTTTTTTTTTCTGTAATACTTAAAAAGTTGGCACTACTACTTGTTTCCTCTGAATATAAGCAGACTGCAAAATAATGGCACTTATGGAAAACCTAGGAAGTTGCAAATGACTTGAAGGTCACATGGGAATGACTTTATATTACATTTACGCAATCCACATGTAATACCTATAACATGCCAGGTGCTGGGGTAAAATGAGATACACACACAGTTACTAGCATTAGGAGCTTGCTCTAGCAAGGAGTGAAGTTTACTGAGAATAAGGTACATGCAGTACTTATTTTTTTGGCGATAGAACTGTTTCTAGTTCATTTGATAAAATGAAGCATATCAATAATTCAAGTATGTCCTGCAAAGATGCCTAAGCCTTCCAGATGCTTGCCCTTTAGTTTAAGGATCACAGAACAAGATCACCTAAATTAAAATAGACCTGAGGTACAAAGTTGTAAACAATGAGCCAAAAGACAATGCAGCATATCATGTCAAAAGAAAAAGTCAGATGTTTCTGTTACCGTCTCACTTTTTCTCATTACTCCCCAAAATGATTATTTTCCTACTTATTTCTCAAAAAATGTGTATTCCTGACTAGTAATGGAGAATCTGGTAGCAGACCCTAATGATGTACAGGTAGAATATCCAAGTGAGTTTCCACTTTAGAATTTCTTCCTGCCCAGATGCTAAGATTCTGAGTGGATCAAGAGAAGGGCTTCTCATCTTTGGAGAGAAGCTGTTTCTCTCCTCATTACTCCCGTTAGCTGTTAAGCCTAGATCTCTTACCTTATTAAATCAGCTCAAGATTTGCCTCCAACTAGTAATATAACTCCTATATTTACCACACAGACCCTGAGTTCTACAACCAAAATTAGTCAACATTTTTATGCCGCTATTTTAGCATGTTAGTCACATAGTTTGTTACGTGACTAATTCAGACTGATACTTTCCGTGGCATCAAAGGTTTAAAAAATAAAAAACAATCATTATTTAGCAGAGAGAGATTACTCCAGATTTAAAGATTCTGACTTACATATCAGTCGGTCAAATCCTGCTGATGCTAAGGTGGATCCATTGGGGTGAAACTTGCAGCAGTACACTTCCCCTTCATGTCCTGAGAGAAGCATGATTGGGGCTTGAAGTGAAGAACACCTTGGAGGCCCCTAAACAAAAGAGAGACATACAGGGTAGTCACTGCATAAAGGCAAAGGAGGCTGCAAAACTAGGGATTTGGGATGGAGGAAAAAGACCAGGGAAACAATGACTGAATGGAATGGATTTCTTCTGATTTAGAGAATTGTAACTCTTTTCACCTAACTTATGCTGAAGTTTCCAGTGTCTGCCTATTATATTAACTTTCTTCCTCCCTCACTTTGTTCCCGTCCCATAGCCAAATTTTAATTGCTCAATCTTGTTAAACTCTTTTCTGCCTCAGGATCTTTACATTTTTTGCCCCTGATGAAATCCCTTTCCCCTAGATATTCCTGTGTTTGGCGCTTTTCTAATGTTTCCTGTTCAGAAAGTCTTTCCTTGATCACTCAAATTCAAGTAGCACCCCACCTTGCCTCTGTATTCCACTGACCCTGCTATATTCCCTCCCAACTTACCTGAAATTACCCTCCTTATGTATTTGTTTACATATTTTCATTTTCCCTATTAGAAAAGCTCTGTAAATGCAGGGGTCCTGACTGTGTCATTTGATGCTGTTTTCCCAAGCTCTAGCTCATTTAATGAATGCATGGTTGAACTGAGCTTCCCAACAACGCTGCAAGGTACAGATTATTGGGGAAAATCTTGATGCTAAGCCTAGGTTTGGGCAATACACTGAAACCTGGGCTGATATTCTCACCTGTCTGATAGATGAACAAGTACATTTTTAATAATAATCCCCAAATCTTCAGTTTTCAGCTTACTCATTTATTAAAAAAAACAAAAACAGAAAAACCACAACCATGTGCCAGGTACTGTTCTAGGCACTGGGAAAACAGTATTGAACAAAATAAACAATAAGAGTTTGTGTTCTAGTTAGGGAATCAGGAAGAGAAGGAGAGAGAAAACATGTAAAACGTATAGGTGGAGACATGTACTGTGAAGAAAAACAAAGCAGCATTGTGGGTTCATGAGAATGGGGTACTGCAATTTAAAATAGGGTGGTCAGGAAAGCCCTCACTAAAATAATGATATTTGAGTGAAGATTTGGAGGAACTGAGTGTGTAAACCATGTGGACATTTGGAAAAAGTGAATTACAGTAGAGAGAGTGGCAAATGCAATGTAAAATTGGTAGATCAGAGAGGTAAAGGCAAAAAGGGCAAAAGGTTGTAAGAATTTTGGTTTTACAGAATGAAGTGAAAAGCCACCAAAAGTTTTCAGCAGAGGGCAACATGATCTGACATTGAGAAGGATTCTTTTGGCTGCTGGACTGAAAATCAATTGATTTACCGTACAAGAGCAGAAACAGGAATACCAGTTAAGACCCTACTGCAGTCATGCCAGGTGCGATAAGAATTCAGATCATGAGCTAGCAATGGAGGTTGAAGAAATGTTAGCAATTCTGGATATGGATATGGATATATATACACACACACACACATTATTTTTACTAAGATTTATTTTTATTGTTTTTTGACAGAGAGATGGACAGGGAGAGACAGAGACAAAGGGGAGGACCCAGAGCAGTTTCCATAGTTGACAGCATTAGTTTTCCATATAGTTTCACTCCACAGGTGGGAGCCGGGCTGTGCAGGGCAGGAACTGGGCTGGGAGCCTCCCGCATAGGCTCTGGCAAGAACTGAACTGGGGGCACACCCTAGTTCAGCATACGGGTCTATTTGGGCCGGAGCCGGGATTCGATCCTTTGGCTCCAGGGTTGCAAAGCAAGCGCTTAACCCGCTGAGCCATCCCAGCTTCCCCAATTCTGGATATATTTTGAGGACAGTACTAGCAGGATTTGCTGACCTGTTGCTTGAGGAGTTGAAAGAAAAGACACATTTATTTGAGCCTAATAGCACAGGAGGAGAGGTGTGACACTACCTCTATTTCATAAGAAATGTAGTAAAGATCATGGGGTTCTCTATTTAAATCTACTTCTATCATTTATTAGATAAAAGTTTGTTTTCCCATCTACAGAATACAGAATAGGATAACAGTTCCTAACGTTTAGGCCAAGATTAACGGAGTTTTCATTTAAAATAAAAAGCACTTAGTAGTTAGTACAAGATCTCAATGAATGTTAATTACTCTTTGGTTGGTAATAATAGAGAAATAAAGGGAAAAACGACTTGACCAAAATCCCAAAGTGAACCAGTATCGTTCGTGTCCTTCCTTCCTTCATTCATTCACCCATTCATTCTACAAACTTTTACGAATGTTTATGCCGAATCCCTGTAAGATTTAGGATGTGAAAACCCCAATTTTGAGCTCAAGGTCCTTAACTTTAATTCAAACTCCATCTTACAGGCTGTCGGCCACTTTTACATTGTTTTTCTGCTTTAGCTCCAAGTAGAGATTCTCGATCCGCCTAGCAGTGCGGAGAAAGGGCCGGGGAAGGAGAAAGGAGAGGGGAAGATGAGCCGAGGGCTGAAGGCTGTTTGCTTCTTCACTAACCGTTTGCAGTAAAGCTCCCGGCGCCGCCTGTTGCTGACCCGCTCCGGGGCCCGACCCCGCTGCTCCCAACAGCAACTCATGTCGCTGCCGCTTGACTGGGACGAGAGGCAACTCTGGGCCCTTGCGTTTCTGCTGTTCTATCATGGCGGCAGCCACTCTGCCCAGCGCTGTCGCTGACCGCGCCGACAGCCTCAGGCACCGCACGATTGGTTCCGACCTAGTCCTTCCCCTAGAACTTCCGGCTTGGCGAAACCAATTGGCTTCCAATACTCCCTTTTGCAACGCCCCCGGAGTGGCCCCCTGTTATTGGTCAGTTTTTTCTGATGTCACGAAAGTACGATTCCAGGATTGGTGAATGGAGCTGGAGTCCCGCCTGGGCGCGCTGTGTCTTGTGGGTGGGAGCGCGCTGACTGGGTTTTGGCGATTCGCGCAATGCTGCGGCAGGGAGATCTGAGGCTGACGCCGAGTAAGTACCGTGTATAAGGCAGATCTGAGGAGGGTAGTTGCGGAATCCGGAGGCGGTGCCTGGCTTGTGTGGTGTGAGCCTGGCATTTCTCAGCTGGAGGTTTGATTGCTAAGGGTAGAGGCAGGCCCAGAGACCCTAGCTGAGGTTAAGTCGCCTCTGCGTTCCCTTTCTAGACTGGAGCATAGCCTTCGAGTCTCTGCGGCTGCCTGGGGCCCTCCATGCCTGACTTCATTAAGCGCCTGCTGTGTCCAGCCCTGAGGCAGACGCTCTCGGGAAGGAGAGGTCTGTCTCCCAGCCTTCACTAGGGCCCTGTCTGAGTGAGGGGGCCGACTTGTTTCTGCCACTGATTCTGCAGCCTTTTTACTGGCGTCCGCTCTATGCTCCTGTGAAAAATATAGATGAAGGAAATGTCCAACCCCTGCCTCTTCAGAACACAATCTTGTTGAGAAATTTGGACTCATACCTATGAACTAGGCCTTCTCAATCGCCCAACTGTTATTTATTGTGCAGGCATTGAGCATACATTGTGAACCAAGCATGGTCCCTGACCTCAGCGGTTTGAGGCCGGTGAGGAAAACAGATGTTAAACAAGCATCTCACTGAGAAACGTGAAATAAGTGCGGCCTAAGATATTATGAGTGCCTGTAGTAATCAGGAAGGCTTCTCTGAGGAAAAGGTGCCCAAACTGACGCCTGAGGGGAGAATTCTAATTAGTGGGGTGAAGAGAGGAAGGCAGAATATTCCATATTGAACAGCATGTGAAAAGGCCCTGTGATAACTGGGAAGAAAGTAACTAAAAAGAACAGAGGCCAGTCTGGCCAATGCAAAGAAAATGAAGGGGAATATGGTACCAGATGAAGATGGAGACAGTAGAGGTCAGACCTCGCAGGATTTTGTGGCTGTTGCTGTAAGACTGATGGGTAACCCTTGAGGATTTCTGTTTGTTTTTGATGGGGAGTGGGTGGTGTGGTGGGGGAGGGGGCTTGATCTGCCAGGCTCAGTATTGTGAACAGATGGAAGAGATAGCTACAGATAGACCACTTAGGTGGGAGTTGTTGGCAATGAGGACTGAGGTATTAGAACTGCAGAGAGTTAGATTCTGGAGATAGATAGGAGGTAAAATCAGTAGGACTTGGTGATGGATGATTGATTCAGGGAATGAAAAGAGAAGACCGAAATGTAACTCCTAGGTTTCTGTCTTATTCAACTCGGTAGTTCTTTTTATGGCAGCGGGAGGAAGAGGTCATGACATTGAGGAGGCAGTTTGAAATAAGACTTTGGAACTCTGAAGAGAGATTTTTGTTGGAATATGAATTGGGGAGTAATTTGTATATGGATGACAATTGAGCCATAGGTGTGGGTAAGACCACCCAGGTCAGAGTAGATCTAATATTTACCGGTAATGGCCAAGAACAGGAGCATGAATGTACAGAAGAGAGAGAAAGATTTAACACCTAGCATAGTGGTTTAAAAGCATGGACTCTGATATCAGCCAGAGTTTGACTCTACCATTTTCCTGGCTTTTT
>PVKE010035410.1:0-16900 GCA_004027555.1 Craseonycteris thonglongyai | reverse complement strand
AAAAAAAAAAAAAAAAAAAAAAATTGAGGCACTACAAATACTGTTGCTATATTATTATATATTGTATTCATGATATAAAGACTACCTGTGGCATGCAGGGAGAAGTCTATGAAAGGAGAAAAGGTAGGCTATGATGCTTTACGAGACAAGCTGGGGAAAATGAAAATGAGCTAGCATACCACGTGACTTTACTCCTAGGTGGAATGTAAAACTGAAAGAAACAAAGAGACGAAAACTCATGGACACAGTCGACAGTTTAGTGGTTATCTGAGGGTAATGGGGGAAGGGGGAGGGGACTAGAAAAGGGGCTTCAAATATATGGTGATGAACGGAGACCTGACTTTGGGTGGTGAGCACATCATGCAATACATGGGTGATGTAAGCTAGAATTGTACACCTGGAGCCTATGTAATTTTTACCAACCAATGTCATGCCAATAAATTTAATAATTCATAAAAATAATTTAAAAATAAAAATGTATGCACAGTTTAAGACAAAGTAAAAATATTTGATGGAGCTCTTAACTAGAAAACCTCATACTGTAAGAGTAAAACAAAATTAAATGGCAACAAAAATTCCTTGTGAACATGTGGATTGCTGAGTTCATAATTATATAAATTAATATTTATGTAAATTCACTAAAATGTGCAATACTTCATAGTTTCCTCAGCATCATTCTTAGAAATATGATTTTTTAAAACAGTAATTTAAATGTAGCAAGGTCAAATACATAATTTGATTGAAGACCGTGTACCCATCTCCCCTTGTTAGGTATGTAATTAGTGTCACCAACAGTTTCATGGAAGTATTTTGATTGAGTTAAAAAAACAGGAGCCTTGGTTTTAAAATCACAGCTTTTATAAACTTTAAATAGAATCTTGGAGAAAGTATTTAATTTCTCTAGGTCTCAGTGTCTTCTGTAAAATGGGGACTATAAGGCCTACACTGTGAGGTAAGTGGTCAGGAGAGAATGGGGTAAGTTTCTTAGCTCAGCCAATCCTTTATTGTGATGCATGATCTTCAGATGGACACTTTGCTTGCCTGTGTTTTGTGTCTCCATATTATGTCTCCTAGTGTCCTGTCGGATGCAGCTGAGGATGAATTAACAAAGCTCAAAGCATAAATCTACAAATAGATGACACTAATGATGTCTTTAATTTTCATTTTCAAACTTTTAAAACTACTGTACATATTGAAAGTGAGAAAAAATAGACTTGCTAACAAGAAAGCCTGAAAACTGGAGAAAAATGATTTTTATTATTTCTGCTAAGAAATAGGATATTCATGTAGAACTTCTTTCATAAGATTTTAGTTCATCAAAGAAACAGATAGTGATGGGTATTTTCATCTTGGAGAATATAACCATATACAATGAAGGTGGACTATAATATAATATAATTAATATAATATAATATGTAATATATACCACACTACTAGAGAACTCAAATATTTATGTATCCAGAGTATTATGTCTTCAAAAAATCTGACTTTCTTGTAAGGCAATCTTCTCTACCATTACTTTTTTCATTTTTTATTTCTTACTACAATGATGTCTATCTTAATATTGCAATTCTTTAAACACTGAAAGACTATTTTTCCCTGATAATGTGGCAAGCTAATGGATTTGCAAGATAGGTATAAAATGTCAACAACAAATAAATATTGTACATATTCAAAGAGACTGCCTCACCAGAGTTCTGATATGCATCTGTTAATATCTAAGTCTAAACAGAAAAGGCTCTTTCTTTTAGGAAATCAGGTTATTTGTGAGTTCAGTTGACAACGTCACCTAGCAGCTTTGTGTTGCTATGCATAGATGCCAATGTTTTCTATTACACAGGAAAATGTGCATCTGTATTATAAATAAGGTACATCTAGCTGCAGGCAGGGTTAATCTAACTAGAACAATTTCCACTCATTAAAACATGAAATTCTCTTCTTCAAAGCAAATACAAATTAACTCAATCATTCAGTAGGCAGATATTGGGTGCTTGTTCTATGCCTGGCATGGCAAATTAAAGGTAAATGATTTCTTAGTCTTTCAGCTGCTACTGAAAGACTATCTGCTGCACAGGTATTGCGATAACGTACCTGCATGATTAATCCAACTACATGTTGCACGCATGACCTGCCAATTTCTTTAAAAAATGGAGCACAGCCCACCAGGATGTTATAAAATCAATTTTTATTTCTAAGTAAAGCACCATTTTGTAAACAGCAGGGATAGTGGTGGAAAACACCCTTCTGATTTAATGCTTTATTTCCGGAATTCTTGAGACTCCCTCATATTTTCAGCAGTCTGAAACCTGGGAGAGACCAGTGTTATGCCCTCAACTTGTTTCCTTTTGCTTTTCTTCCTTCTTATTGGCACAGTAGTTAAGGTTCCTGGAGAGGATAGCATCTCTCTTCCCACTCTAGAGAATAGGTTAAGAATTGGGAGATCTCCCTTGGACCAAGTTGGATTTCATTTGTTGCCCATTGAAGGCACTGCCTCAGGTGACCTCTGTTATAATAGATCCCATTGGTTTTCTCCTCCTGCTTTCTCCACATCTACTTCAATGCTATTTATTTCTGCTCATCTGTGCAAGATTACTATATATATATATATATATATATATATATATATAAATTTTTTATTGTTTGAGAGAAAGTGAGAGAGAAAGACAAAGAGAGAGAAGTGAGGAAAGCCCAGAGCAGTCTCCATAATTGTACATCATTAGGTGTGACATATTTACATTCCACACAGGTGGATGTGGGACCATGCGGGGTGGGAGCCAAACCAGGGGTATCCGGTGATTGTGAGGCAAGGATTCAACCGCTGAGCTATCCCAGCATCCCAGTAGAAGATATTTAAGTGACTGTTAAGACTTTCATTTGAGAGACATAAAAAATAATAAATATTTTATCTGTATAAGCACAAAATACTAAAAAGAATTATTTATTGCAGACTAACTCAGTGGGGTCAGGAAAATCACACACACACACACACATACACACAATAACTTTAAAGTTTTGTTAATATGTGTGTCTCGACAAAAAGGCCTTATATCTCAATAGACATTGATTTGAAAATGATGAGTTTTGATAGTGCTCTGTAATTTTGGCCAAGATAGGCACACAGGACTCTGAAGCTTTCTTGTAAGCCAAGTTAGCTTGCCATAGTTTCATGGATGTGGTAGAATACAGCTCCTGAATCAGTAGTTAATAGCAACTAATTGCTCACACAAACCGGGCAGTGAGCATGACGACCCTTTTCTCTGAAGGGAAATGATAACTTTATTTTCTAAAGATGTTTGTTATACAAACACATTTGAAAGTATAATCAACATAGGGAAATAAGTACATCATTTGAAAGACATACAGAAATGCAAATGAGCGAACAGTAGTATCAAACCTTAGAATACTAAACTACATTAGAAGTGTTCTAAATATGCTGAAAACAAGATTATTAACTTGTATTATTTCTACCAGATCATCTTCTTGAAGTTTTAAGGAGAAGGTAACTCATTATTTCATGAAATAGTTTATTGCATTTTTGCACAGCAAACCTTCATCCAAATCCATTCAGCAAAGATTCAATCTTCTATCTATGACAATATTGAACTTTTCAAACAGCCATACTATAATTTTGACTCATATTAAGCTTGTAGTCACCTATATTCTTAAATGATTTTTTTCCTTAACATCCACTGAAATTAAACAACATCTTCATTCTTTTTATATAAAATCAATTCTTGAAGCTACACACGGGATTTGACATTAATCCCTGTTTATTTCATCGTAGAAGGTAAATTTGCTAAACACTAACTTTATTCCTATGAAGAAAAAGGTCTTTCCTTATGGTTTGCATTTTAATACAGACTAAAAAATAAAAATAAATTTTTATTTTACATAATAAATATTGGCTGTGTAATATGCACAAGATTTTGTGCTAAATACTATATTATTTACTATACAGAAACAATTACTATTATCAAGACACTGCCCTTAAGAACAAAAGTACAATTCATACATATTTCATGTACATATTTCAAGAACCTTTGTTTATGGAAGCAAACTTATTATTACTAATTTTGAATCATCGAATGAATATCTGTAGGCAAGAATCAATAGACAATCAATAATAACTGCCATTCAGTTCCGAGAGAAGGGATTATCTCCAAGTGGGCAGTAAAAAAGATTTAAAGAGGAGGATGCTGGGATAGCTCAACAGTTGAGTGCTTGCCTCACAATTTCCAGATTCATAGTTTGATTCCTGGCCCCGGCCTGTTCAGCCCAATATGATGAACTATGGTGCAACTGGTAACTGCCAGGACGGCTTGGCAGTGAAGGGTTTAGCCTCTCCAGTGGGAGGCCCCTGGTTCAGTTCCTGCCCTGAGCGGCCCCACGTACACTTGTATGGAATGAAGCCATGTCACAACTAATGGTGTACAACTATGGAGACTACTCTAGGCGCTCCCCCCTCCTCTCTCTCCCTGTCTCCTTCTCTTAAACAATAAAGTAAATCTTAAAAAGAAAGATTCAAAGAGGAGATAAGACTTGGATGAGTATGTTATAAATATGAAATAATAGATAGATGTAGATAGAGATAGATGATGGATGATAGATGATAGATAGATGATAGATAGATGATAGATAGATAGATAGATAGATAGATAGATAGATAGATAGATAGATAGATAGATAAATAGGTGATAGATATAGTCAAGGCTCACGCGGTTAAACACATATGGAGGAGTACCAGTTTGGATAGTAGGAGAGAAAAAGAAATGAGTGAACCTCATAAGGCTGTGTGAACACCGTCCTCATCAGGTTTGAGTTCACACAGATGAGTCACAAGGATAAACTGATGCTTAGTAATATTCAGATGCTAGTGAAGTTGCTTATATAGTTTGCGAAGAACTTTAGCATTTATTCTGTAGGTAATAAGGGAACCATTAAGATAAGCCAAGTATATAAAAATTTTGAGGCAATTATTCCAAAATGCCTATGTTGAATTAAAGGTTTTAGGGGGAAAATGAAATTTTCTTCCTTGAGTCTTCTAAATTATTATTATTTTTGTCAAATCACTATTAAAGAGCACTCCATAGACAAGCTTTGAAACGTGATAGAATAGAAATATCAGAATCAAGTGTTCAAGTGCTTTTATAAAGTAGAAGAGGTCCCCTAATCATTTCCAAACTCACAGAACACTCTACTGACGGTTGCCGTTTATGCTTTCAGAACAGTGTAAAATAATCTTACTTACACTATGAGGTGTTGAGAAGAGCATTATGTTTCTTTTACTCTATCAGAAATGTCCTTTGCTTAGGTGAGTGCTTCCAGACTGTCCGGCAGAAATGTGTTCACAACAATGGGAAATGGATAAGAACTTGGTTGTGGCTTTCCATCTTATTACATTTCTCCTAAGTGCATGCATCCATCAGAATGTGTAATCTCCTTTAAAAATTGCCAGCTTCATTATCCCATAATATTAGTACCACTACCTCTAACAATGAAGCATTAATAATAACAACAACAGTAATAATAATGTCAGCTTAGTTTTTTTTTCCCTAAGAATTTTCAAGCAAATATTATTATTAAAACTGCATTTCAATGTGAATTCTGGGGGGCAAAAATAAAACAAAACAAAAAACAGCAATGTATGAAAAATAGACAGCAATACTGGTAGAATGCCAACTGAAAACATTTGAACATGTACAATGGATATCATTGCTGTGGTAGAGGGTTTAGAACTCTGAAAAGGTAAGAGGAGGGAAATAATGTCTAAGGTTTCTACTTATAGTGGAAGAAACTCTATTTCTCTCAATTCATTAATGAAAAGAATTAAAGTACTACAAAAATCTTTTTGCTTTCAAACTCAGTTATGAGAAGGAACTCAAAATGATTTTGTAATAGTATCAAGCATAAGTGAACTCGACAAGAAAAGTGTGATGTTTCAGGCAGTTTTAAAAGTCCAACCTTGAGTCCACTTACAAAATGAGCAGACACTTTTAAAAATACAATTTTTGTGGACAGAAATTCGGTGCCACTGTCAAAGGAAAAAAAAAAATCAAGTAGGCTCTGCTTTAAAAAGATACATAAGAATCCCTATTGATGTGAAGCCTTGTGGGGGTGGTTTCAACTGTTTTACTTTCCATTCTTAAGAGAAAGTTTGCACAACAGCCACATGAACATGGTCCATTAACAACAGCATAAGTGAAGCATTCAGTGTCAGTTAACAAAGTTCTAGGCTGTTAGCCTTGTAGAAGGTTGAGAAGGTCAGACTGCATGCAAAGTAAAAGACTCAGGTTATAGGAAGCAGTAGCTCAGATTCAATAGATGGCACTCTTCTGCTAGCTTTGAGCTCATGTCTCAAGATGGCCCAAATTTTCAGATCTCCAAACCGTTTGCTATATCTTCTTCCTACCTCTTCAGCAATTAACTCCAGTCACTCAACTATATATTACTTGGTGATCCAGCTACAGAAAACTAACCATTTATGAATGCTTTACAATGATGTTCTCTCTTAGGTCTCTACTCTTTCTAAAACTGTGTTCTCTTCCACTGGGAAATGCCCTCTCTGATCTGTCTAACCATTTTCTCATCACCTTGAGCAGCATTTCATCTGCTGACTCTTTCTATTCACCCACATCATCAAGTGTCCTACCTATGTGTTTTCTTGCTGCTTCCATCACGTCACACATGTACCAGAGCTCTTACCTGTGAATATGTACACACTACTTACTGAGTCTTTTATGGGACAATGGGCTGTATAAAGAGGGACCATTATATCTCTAAGATCTGCCACGTAAGAAACACTATAAATACTTGCGGAATGAATGGATGTTCACCAACATCAGTGTCTTTTCCAACCTCATTTTATGTATTAATCACACTCAATGAGAAAACAGAATGTGATGCTTTATCTACATGTCCATTCCCAGCTCTATTGAGCTTCCTTGTCTGTTACCTTTAAGGTCTATTTCTACTCAATTCTTAGCTTTTTTTGTGGGTTTTTATTTTTTCTCTCTCTTTTTTAAGAGTTCTGAAATTGCTTTATTCTACTTTGTTCCATTTTATTACTTTTTTATTTTAATTAAATTTGTTGGGGTGACATTGTCTAGTAAAATTATGTGGGCTTCAAGTGTACGTTTCTATAATACGTCATCTATGTGTTACATTGTCTGTTCCCTACCCAGAGTCAGTTCTCCTCCCAGTCAGCTTGCTTGTTCTTTTGCTGCCATGTTAGTATGAAATGCTTGGCGAATCAGATTATATATTTCATTTGTTAAAAGTTGTTTCTTTTAACCATTTTTTAAGATTAATTTTTACTCTTAAGGTCAAAACAAAAAAGATAATGAATATTTAGATATCATTTTAAGTTTTATAGGCTAATAAGCTTAACTTTTAGAATTAAACACCTGAGTTTGGAATCAAGCTCCATTCAGTCCCTAGTTATACAACTTGAACGTGCTGTTAAAATTCAATTCAGATCAAATCAGTTCAATTTAGCAAATGTTTATCTTTTAAATTTGTTTATTATTAGTTTCAGGTATACAAAACAGCATAGGAATTAGACTTTTACACACCTCACAACTTACTGAATGAACAGTATGAGCAAAACTTTTTCTTAAATAAGTCAGGTCGAGCTTGAATAAGAAAGACTCAGGCCTTTCCCTCATAGCAATATCAGTCTGGTAGGAAGAATTCTTTAACTTCACACTTCAGGAAGTCCAATCTCTTATGGAAAAGAAGGGGACCATGCAACTTATTCCACTGGAAAAAATAAAGAGGATGATGTGTATGAAATCTACCAGCACAGTGTGTGGCAAACTTGTTTTTAATGAATGAGAGCTTCTTCCTCTGATTTCACCTTAACATAAGGTAGCAGGATAATCCTATCCTGCAGAGTTGTATGAAACTGCTTTTGATTCTTTGGTGATGAGTAAATATATACATAACTCAACTATAAGTGAAAGTACTCTAGGTAAACGGTCTAGAGACTGATTTCAAAATCAAATGTTATTTAATTTCTGGTCATTTTAGATAGCTTTGTTGTCCTCTCTGTTATTCAATTTTTCATACTAACATCGGCCTTCAACTCAGATAATCAGTTACAAGCAATGGTGTTTAACGAGAGACTTGAGCAGATGGCATGGTTCTGCCAGGAACTCCTGAATGACTTTGGTAAAATACTCTCTACTCTGTAAAACAGAAATAAAAATACTTACCTAATAGTGTTGAAAAAAAACTATGTATAGTATATGCACGGTGTTTTCACATCCAATGCTCAAGAACATGATGTGCTCTTATTATTATTACTACTCTTATTCAGCGCTGTCTCCATAGGAAGAAAAGTAAATTCACTTTAAAAAATCTAAAGTAAAAAAAATATAAAAAGGTCAATATAAAGATCTCCTAAGACCTTCTCTTTAGCAATATTGGCAAACATTTATATACAAAAAGTGAAAAGCATTTACTCAGAAAAAAAAAACTACTAACTATAAGAACTGTGAGAGTCTGTGGTGTTTGAACCAAGACTCACACTCTCACTTCTCCTTCCCAGCTTAATGTGGCAAAAACACTAATCCAAACTGGCAGAGCTAAGGGTAATAATTCCTTCTCTCATTGGGAGGACTGAGCTGCCAGAATGGGCAGGGCACCCTCCTTTCCAATCCTATCTCTAGCTACCTGTTTTTGGGCCCGGTGCCAGGAAAGGCAATGGAAAGGAAGTTTTCCTTTCTGTGCTGCCCCAGTTCATGGGCTGAAGACTCTACTTTGGCTGCAGCACTGATGAGAATACTAGGGCCTCAACCACTCTTGCCCTGATTCAAATGGGCAGGGACTCAAGAGAGACAAGCCAGGAAAATCTTGCGATGCTGTCCTCCCATCTTCACTGAATGTTTTATTCCTAAAGCAGAATGTCATTCAGAGAAATTCATGTCATTGTCTCCACCCACAGCACTCTAGATTTGGCTCAGAGATTTCGCTCAGAAGGAGAAGTCTGTAAAACAGAGAGCTCCAAATTCCTCCCCAAAGCAACTGACTTCTTGTGCAACCCAATATGGAGATAGTTTAAAATCTTTCTAAAAACAGTAAAAGTTATAGTAAGAGATTCCCTGGTGATGTGGTTTAAGTTATTGGTGGGCTAGTTTTTCAGACAGAAATAGAAAAAGAGACAGCTGGGAAAAACCCTCCTCTGTTGAGAACAACTCTCAATGACCTTGGGGAAAAAGAAAAATCTCAAATTTCATTAGATTAGTCTGTGAAGCAATTTATGCCCCAGAGTATTGTAGTAAACAGTAGAACAACAATTAGGAGACAGCTGGGTACTCCTAAACCACTGTAATCCCAGGGTGACTGTGAGCATACAAAAGGATGTGACTGCTAAAGCATACCATCAGAGGCTTTACACTGTGTGGGTGGAGACAGGTGGAGGGTAGAATGAACTGACATAGTCCATCCAATCACTAAGCATTTAACAAACAAATACTATTAAGCACATGGAGGTGGGAAGGGAACTGGTGTTGTTAAAATATATTTTCTAAAATGCCCAGATCCCAATAATCAAATGGTTCAAAGAAGAAATCAGAAGGGAATTTAGAAAATAACTTGGAATAAATGGAAATGAAAACATGACATACCCAATATATGGGGTGTAGCTAAGTCAGTGCTTAGAGAGAAATTTATAACTAAATGCTTATATTAATAAAGAGGAAATATCTCAACCTAACCTTCTATCTTAAGGAAAAGATCAAACTAAAATTAAAGAAGCAGAAGTGAAGAAATAATAAACATTAGAGCAGAAATGAATAAAATAGACATTATAAAAACAAGAAAGAAAATGAATGAAACCAAAACCTGGTTCTTTAAAGAGGTTGAAACAATTGAGAACACTTTTTCTAACTAGAGTGACCAAGAAAAAAGATACATAATTCAAATTATTAGAATCAGAAATGAAAGAATGGATGTACTATTAACTTTACAGCAGTGAAATCGATTAAAAGAATACTATAAAAAATTGTATGCCAATAAATTAGACAATTTATAGGACAAACATCCCTAGAAAACACAAACTTCCAAAACTGGTGCAAGAAGAAATAAACACCCTGAATCAAGAGACCCAATTACTAATCAGAAACTAAAAGTAAAGGCTTGGATAGCTTCACAGGTGAACTTTACCAAATGTTTAAAAAATAATTGTGAATTTTTTTCAAATAGAATAAGAGCAAACACAGTCTAAATTATCTTATAAAGTCAATATTATCCTGATAAAAATCCAGATAAAAACATTATAAGAAAACTACTGACTAATATATATATTTTTAAGATTTATTTTTAGTTTTTTTGACAGAGAGAGAGAGAGAGAGAGAGAGAGACAGAGACAGAGACAGAGACAGAGAGAAGGGGGAGGGCCCAGAACAGTCTCCATAGTTGCACATCATTGGTTTTTCCACATAGTTTCATTCCACAGGTGGGCGCGGGGCTGCACAGGGCAGGAACTGGGCTGGGGTCTCACCCAGGTGAGAACCGAACTGAGGACACTCCCCAGTTCAGCATATAAGTCCGCACGGGCCGGGCCAGGGACGGGATTCGATTCTTGTCCCCGGGGCTGCAAAGTGAGCGCTTAATCCACTGAGCCATCCTGGCTTCCCCTAATATTCTTATAAATATGAACACAAAAATCCTAAACAAATACTTGCAAATTGAATGCAGCTATATGTTTAAGAAATTATATGCTGTGACCAAGTGGGACATTCCAGGAGTTCAAGGTTCATCTGATATGGAAAAAAATCAATTAAGTAAAAGATGCCTTGTCAATGAAATATACGCGCGCACGCACACACGCACACACACACACGCGCGCACGCACACGCACACACAGAGGCGATTATCTCGATAGATACAGAAAAAAACATTTTGAAAAAATCAGCATCATCTCTTGTTAAAAACACTCAACAAAATATGCGTTAAGTATACAGGGATCTTCAATTTGATGAAGGGCCTCCATGAAGAACTGACAGCTAAGATCAGACATACCGTAATGGTGAAAGACTAGGTGATTTCCCCCTAAGATCAGGAGAAAGACAAGAATATTTACTCTAGCCAATTTTATTCCTCGTTGAACTGGGAGCTTTCTGTAGGGGAATATGGCAATAAAAATCATTAAAAAAAAATCCCAATTGGAAGTAATGTGACTCTATTTAGAGGTAGAGTTTTTAACAAGGTGATTAAGCAAATATGAGGCCTTTAGGGTGCACCCTAATGGAATTTTCTGTCCTTAGAAGAGAAAATTGGGGTACAGGGACACTATAGACTCATCTAAAACTATCACATGACATAAACATCAGAAATCTCTCTTACTGTCTTCCGCACATCCCTAGTTTATAAGTTTAGATAATCTTGATAAAATCGGGACGAGGAGCAGGCAGTTTTTTAATAAAGTAATCATTTCTCTCTCTCTCTCTTTTTTTTTTTAATTTATCTAATATGATTGGCAAACCTGGCTTTGAATACGGTATTGTATAGAGTGAATTCAGCAGCTACTTAGAATTGATTTTGTCTCTATCTTTCCTGTGGAAAGCAGTTCTTTTTTGAAAAAGAAGGTTGCATTTTTATTTTGCTCTCTTTGTTATGATTGCTGTCTGACCCTGTTTCTTTCTTTCTTTCTTTCTTTTTAAGTTAAGAGTGTAGCTGGCCAAAGCTTTAGAGCCAAAGCCCTCTTGTCTCTTCCATTGCTGTCCCCATTCTGCGTTTGTGAGAGTGGTGATTATAAAGGAAAGAGCAACGGGAAGCAGATGCACTGTGCCTCCCATACCTAAGTGGCTGTTTTATCTTCCTTTGAAAACAAATGTGACTGTATACATCATTTCTCAGTAGTGCAGATGAGTCCTTACTTTTCCTATTTTCCTAGACAGTCAATGTCTTAGTTGGACCTAAACCCTGCAAGGTGATATTTATGTAGCCGAATTCACATTTACCTCTTTGTATCACTTCAGGCAAAGGTTCCTCACCTTATTGGATGATCAGAAACTCGAGAAAATGAATAATTTGAATAGAGGTATAATACCATAAAGCCTGAACTAACTTCAAATAATGAATATGTCTCCTATGAATTTAGTAATACGTTTCAAAGATTTTATATTGCATTCATTACATTTATGTAAAAGTTAATACGTATATGTTGTACACCTGAAACCAATGTAATATCGTATATCAAATGTAATTAAGAAATAAAAATACATATATACGGAACATATCCTATGGACAGATGTGTTTAGTGCTCACATGAATTTACAGTATTCTCAAAACAATTCTGTTGCTCTTACTGCCACTGCTTGGGGATCACTGTCCTGGGCCATTTGATAAGGGGACATAGCTAAGATGAATTCAGTACTAGGTCACAAATATATTCTCCTGTTTTGTGGGGATTTACATCTGTACATAGTCTGTGCTATGCTGAGTTTGTATTTACTTGAGGTACAAAACGTCTGTGAAATTTGGACTAAATCATTCTACTCATCCTGTGGCTCATGTAGGTATACTGTGTAGAGGCACAGTAGGAAAGTAAGTTCCTTGGGGTTAAATCCAGGTTGAACTTTATATTTGTTAGTATTGGTTCCCCATGATGCCAAGTCCCACAAGGGTAGGGTTGTCATATTTAGCTAATAAAAGGTGGGACTAACAGGCTAAATAGGATTTTCATGATAAAGACAAATCATTTTTCTAGTGTAGCTGTGTGTCATGCAATATTTAGTATGCACCTGTATCTGGCTTGGGATTCCTTTTTATTAGCAGGGTTGCTGAGAACTTGGGATCGTAAGTCACAGTCCAGTGAAAACAGGGTAATTCAAATACCAAATAGATCAGTTTCTAAAACAATATGTTCAAAGGCAAGAAATAGGTTAAATGTCAGAGTTGACTGGCCATATTTTAGGGTTGATTATAGATGTAAATCAGTATGAGAGTAGGAAGAGAATGAATGTATAAATTGCCTAATAGCAATTTGTATTTTCTGTTTTGGGAACTGTTTTGTTTTGGTTTGTTTTTTTGTTTTGGCCCACCTTTTTTAAAAATAGGGTTATTTATTTTTATATCAATTTCTAAGTGTGTAAGTGTATTTACATATTCTAGATACAAGTCCTTTGTCAGAAATATATATCATGAGCAATTTCTCCCAGGCTATGGCTTGCTTTTTCATATTCTTAATGATTTCCTTGGATAAATAAAACTTTTATTTTGATAAAACATTTAAATATATTTTTATTATTATTAGTTTAGTGTTTTTTGTATCTTAAGAATTACTTGCCGAACTCATGTTTTCAAAGTCCTCTTTATTTTACTCTAGAAGCTTTGTAATTTTAGCTTTTTTGTGCACATCTCATTTCAAATATACTTTTTGTAGATGATATAAATAGTGGGTCAAAATTTATATTATGAATACATTTAGCCAATTGTTTCAGTATTCATTGTTGAAAAAAAATACTTTGTATTTTCTTGGTACCTGAGTCAAAAATTATTTGTCTTTATAGGTATGATTTTATTTCCAGACTTTCTATTCTGTTACACTGATCTACATGTCTTTACTTATGATAGTACCACACACTCTTTATTACTGAGACTTGATACCAAATAAGTAGCATAAATTCTCAGCTTGTGTCTTTTTAAAAATTGTATTGACTAAGATACTTTTATACTTAATAAAAATTTTAGAATCAACTTGACAATTTCCACCACAAGAAACCTTGAGCTTTTCATCAGTATTGCATTGATTCTATTCATCAATTTTCGTAATGATTAATGTCTGGGAAATATTGAATATTTCAATCCAAAAGCATGGTATATTTCTCCATTTATTCAGGGTTTCTTTAATTCTTATTAGCAATGTTTTGCAGTTTCCAGTGGGCAGAATGTTTTGTTAAAATTATTTCTAAGATTTCATTAGTTTTGATAATATTTTACATGTCATTTAAATTTTTTAATTTTATAATAGTGCATTGATAGCATATAAGTACACAAAAGATCTCTGTATACTGACCATATTCTGATATTTTGCTATATGTCTTTATTGGTTCTAATAATTCTTTGGTAATTATATTTTACCTACACATTAACTGAAAAAAAAAGACAATTTAACCTATTCCTTTCCAAATTTTGTAGTTGTTTCTTGCCTTGTTGAACTGGCTAAGATATACGTATAATGTTAAATAGAAATGACCAGAGCTGACATGCTTGCTTTGCTCCAAATCTTACCAGCAAATTGTTTAATATTTTACCATTAAGAATAACTATAGATTATTTTTTGTAGATGCCTGACATTTATGAAATTGAGGCTACTCCCTTTTATTTTTAGTTTGTCAACAATTTTTATCATTAGTATTAAATTTTGTTAAATTTTTTATATCTATTGACATGATTATGTAGATTGTTTTATTCTGTTAATGTGATTCATTTCATTAGTTGGTTTTCAAATTTAAACAAACTGCATCTTTAATATTAACCTTGCTTGTTAACTATGCATTATCTTTCATTATTACCTTTTTGCATATTAGAAGATTGGACTTGCTGGTATTTTATTATGAATTTTTGTGTCTTTGTTCCTAAAGGATATTGGTTTATAATATTCTTTCCTTGTAAAATATACTTTTAAATTTTAATTATCAGAGTTATTCTGTCTTAATAAAATGAGTTTATAAAGGTTCCTTGCTTTTAATTTTCTGAAAAGGTTTGGCTAGATCTGGTATTACTTATTCCATAGATGGGTGATAGAATTTTTTTGTTTTAAGATTTATTTTTATTGTTTTTGACAGAGAGAGACAGAAAGAGACAGAAAGAAGGGGTAAGGCTCAGAGCAGTCTCCACAGTTGTACAGTCATTTGTTTTTCAATATAATAGTTTCACTTCACAGGTGGTCACAGGGCTGTGCAGGGCAGGAACCAGGGACAGGGCCTCCTGTATGAGAGGCATGCCCCAGGGGCAGGAGCCAACCAAGGGCCTCCCACATGGGAAGCTAACCCTTGTGAGGACAGAACTAGGGGCACACGCCAGTTCAGCATATGGGCCGGGGTCGGGATTTGATTCTCCAACCCTGGGACTCTAAGACAAGCGCTCAACCCACTGAGACATCCTGGCATCCCCAGGTGATAGTATTTACTAATGAAATCATGTGGGCCTGTCATTAGTCTGACCAGATGTACCATTTTAAACAGAACAGTATCATTGTTTTCTGTCCCATTTCAAATGGTACGTCTGGTCAGCCTACCTATAATTTTCTTTATGGGAGTGTGGTAATTTATGAATGGAACTTCCTTAAAAATATAGGACACTTAGCTTTTCTATGGTTTGTTTATTAATTCTTAATTTTGTGTTCCAGAAATTTGCAAATTTTACATAACTTGAATTTATTGGCATAGAATATTTTATATTATTTATTATCTTTTTAATATAACATCTATAGAATTCCTAGAAATATACTCTTTTTATCACCATTATATTTTTCAATTACAGTTAACATTCAAAATTATTTTATATTAATTTCAGGTGAACAATATAGTGGTTAGACTTTTATATGACTTAAAAGTGGTCCCCCATTTAATTTTATACCCACCAGGCATCATACATATAATAGTTATTAAAATATCATTGACTATGTTTCCTGTGTTCTAGTTTGTATCACATGACAATTTTGTAAGTATCATACCAATTTTTACTTCTTAATCTCTTCACCATTGTCACCCAGCCACCCCTAATTATTGTTAACTTTGGCACAATTATTGTCCTAATAAACCTAACTCAAGTTCAAATACTGTCTTTATTGGCTACTAAATGAATGTTTTAGATATAATATAGAGGCTCACTGTCCTCATGTCCTATGTGAGATAATAATACCTAAACATCAGGGTACTTGAGATTATTAAATAGGATAGATATGAATCTATATTATAATGGACTATTTATCTTTATAAACCTCTATTGGATTTCATACTCAGTGGTAGACCGATTCTAAATTGGCCCTCCATTGTTTTTATCTCCTGGTATTTTCACCTTACATAATCCTCTCCCTTGAATAGGACGAGAGTTGTGCCCTACTTCTACTTAGCAGAATATGCCAAAGGTGAAGGGTGTCACGTCTGTGATTAGACTACATTAAGTTGTGACTTTTGTCTTGCCAGTATCTCTCTCTCACTGGACTTGATGAAATAAGCTGCTCTACTGTGAGTTTCCTTACAAAGTGATTTCTATGGCAATGAACTGTGAGGGGGCACAGCCAACAGTCAACAAGAAACAAAAGCCCTCAGTCTTATGGCCTGTGAGGAAATGAATTCTGCCAATAGCCATGTCATTCATTGCTGATAAAGCTTTGAGGAGAGACTATATCCACACCTTTGCATCAGTTTGCAGATGAGACTCTGAAGCAGAGTACCAAACAAAGCCACATCAAGACTCCTTACCCACATCAACTGAGCTAATAAATGTGTGTTGTTTCAAGGAACTATGCTTGTGGAACTATTATAACATAAAAATAGATAAGCAATATGTAGGTTAAGAAGCCAGATATCTTGAGGTACTGTTATATGTATTACCTTCAGTCTTATTCTTGGATAAATGTAGGTTCTCAGTATTGAATAAATTAAGAAAAAAACAGGTATACATTTTTTTTTCTCCTCTTTTTTCTCTTATCTATGCCAAGAACATTTGCAGATCACGGAAAGACAGGCTTGTATAAAGGAAACACACTTAAAACAGGCCCATGTTTCTCAACTTCCTGAACCAGGAGATTTATTCATTAGCCTACACGAGTAACTTAAAACGTCAAGTTCATAGGTCAAGTGATGTCAAAGAATATGTCAAGATCTCATTCTTATACTTAAAAAGAAAATTGTTAGTAAAGTGAATAGCAATGGCATGAAGGAGAGGA
>PVKE010035409.1:0-16900 GCA_004027555.1 Craseonycteris thonglongyai | reverse complement strand
TCGAATAGAGTTGATTATCTTTGTGACTATTTTCATAACATGTTCAAAGGGCAGTATTTTACAACACAAAGCTTCCTGATGGATAATACAGTGGTAGGACATAAAGTTTGAAAATGATTCATCTTTCCTGCAAAGGGCAATAAATCCTTTGTTTTGACCAACCATTGCTGGTGCCCCATCGATAGTTATCGCAGACAACTTATGCAAAGGCACGTTTATCGACCTGGCGTATGTTCTGAAAGTTTTATAAATATCCTCACCTCTCGTCTGTCCTTTCATTGGTAATATTTGCAACAGCTCCTCTTTTACTGTGACGTTACTAAATACCATTCTCACCATAACTGCCAACTGTGCGGTGTCTGATATATCTGTTGACTCGTCAAATTGCAGAGAGAAGCAGTCACATATTTCCAAGTCAGTCTTTAAGTGAGTTTGCAAGTCTTTAGAAATTTCATGTATTCTTCTTGTGACTGTGTTATTTGACAACTGTAGGTCTTGTATCGCCGACATAATCTCACGCTTGTTAGAATATTCCTCAAACAAACAATCAGCAGCAGTCAGAAATGCTTCTTTTAACAATTCACCATCCTGGAAAGGTTTTTTCTTCTTTGCAAGCATGTGAGAAATTTTGAAAGAAGCAATGGTTGCCTTTTTAGATTTTTCCACATGTCTAGTGAAAACAGTCTGTTGAGTAGTTAAACTTAATTTTAGTTGATTTATTTTTTTCTTTCTTCAGATTTAAGTGGATAATTCATATCAGAAGTGGCATGACATGTCTGAAAGTGACGTTCAACATTAATGTTTTTTCGCATTTACCTTTTAAATTAATGAAACAATATGATTCCTCCCAGTCTGTGTTAAAATTATAGGTTCGTTTTCTCTTATTTGGTCCACTAATTTTAGGACTAAAATAATAAAATTAAAAATAGTTATAGAACTACAATATCATATCAAATTGCCACCATAATAATAGATTACCTACCTCGCTTTTAGTTCATTTAAAATCGAATATATCAAAACACTGTGGTCCTAGCAACCGTCACGACCCGATCAGTCCAGCAACCACAATCAAAATGGCAACTTCGCGTCTCCTGGTTGGGTGGAGGAGAGTTTAAAGAGTGCAGCGGCTAAACAAGACACGACATGTACAAAGGCGAAAGCTAGGGAAAAACTTATACATACGATATCGCAGACATCCCAACGAATATAATAAACCTGTGTAGATACTCAAACAATATTTTAAAATTCTAACAAATGTATAAAAATAAATTATAGTTTTACTTAGTGTTTATGAAAAACTTCTGATGCAGTCAAATAATGGCGGGTGCACACAAATCGGGCTGTGGGCGCCATGGCGCCCACGGGCACGGGGTTGGGAATCCCTGTGTTAGAGGCTTAGTATTTTATAAGATAGGGGAATAGAGTACATTAAATGACTACTGTGTATGTTCAAAGTCTGTAACTGGAGTTCTATCCCCAATTTCCCTACTAATTTAAACTCAGTGTTGTTTGTCCTCAGTCTTTCTGTTAAAGTGAGGTTGAACTAGATGGTATGTGACCCTTATGCAGCATATATATTCTTAGAAAATTGTATAAACATCACTACTGTCAGTAATTATTTGTTCATTATTTTATCTCGTTAAAATTTTTATTTGTTTTTTTAAAGAACAACGTAGACATTTGTCCTGAATGTGGTCACCTGAAACAGAAACATGTCCTTTGTGGCTATTGCTATGAGAAGGTGTGCAAGGAGACTGCAGAAATCAGAAGACAGATAGGGAAAATGGAAGGGGGCCCTTTTAAGGCTCCTATTGTAGAAACTATGGTGCTGTACACTGGAGAGATGCCATCTGAACAAGATCAGGGCAAGAGGATCATTGAACAATACAAGAAGCGACCATCCTGGTTCACCCAGAATTGACACCAGAGATGTTTGAAAAGGATAATTTAACATAAAACCTCATTTCTCGTGAAAGAGAGAAAGATTCTTTGTTTTTAATGTTTTGTGCTTGTTTGAAAATCATCAATATAAATATTCTTTATGAGCACTTGGTTTTGTGTAAAGAATATATTAGGAGTAAAGTCTGAAAATGTTTGAATATGCAAAGACTCAGGGGATGTATATGTCTGTTTCTATTACAAGGTTTTAAATAAACATTAAATGTTCAGGACAGAACAATAAAATTATTTAAAATTTATACCAAGAGTTATGTGTTTGGCTTTTGTTTGTTTGCCACTGGTTTTTCTTACACAAAAATACTTACACAAATACTTTTAAGTAACACCTAGAAAAAGGTGATTATTTGAATTCTGGGTATTGGTTTTTAAGTTAGTGGTTGTGGCGGTAAGAAGTTTGTTCCGTGTTTTGTTTTGTTTTGTGTTTTGGGTCTGTTTTAGCCAAATAACATTGCTTTTGGTGGAATTTATATGGGATGTGTGATATTAACTTAGAAATAGTTCTTAACATTTTAAATGAAGTCAGAATGACATTCAGAATTCATTAAATAGCTTAAATTATATTTGTAATTTATTGTTTTGGGGAAGAGCCTTTTAAAAGAATTTAAGTGAATTCAATAGTATACAGAAAATGTGCTAAGAATGTTGCCTTTACATTTACCTTTGCGTATGTCCTTTTAGTTTATTTTACATTTTATAATCTTTTTATAGCAATGGCCTTTTTATAATAACTTAAACAATTCATGTTTCTCTCTTTCCATTCCTATGTCTACCTGGGGCTGAAGGTTTGGTATTTTGTTTCCTGCCTCATTGAAAAATAAACAAAAGTGAAGTACTTTATTAAACTACACTTAGGGAATTATGGTTAAACAGAAAATTAGCAGACCAAATAAGAGAAAGCCCAGGGATAATGCATGCCACAATAACCTGAATATTTACTGGAATTAGGCAGCAAATTCAACACTGAACTTTCTTTTCCTTAGAAAGAACTTACATGGATAAGTCTCGATAGGTAAGACACATAATTCAGAAGTACACCACTATCTTGGTACAAAGGCCTGAGGGACATTTCTCCCAGGAAACTTCATAATGAGGGTTTTGTGAAGGGATAATCCATGTTATTCCTACAAGTAAGATGACCAGTTACATGAGGTACAGTATAGACAAATAATATGTTGAAATGCAATTCAGTAAAAGCTTCCTAAGTATTGGAATCCCCATAGATGGTATTTTTAAAGCTTGACTTTATCCAAGAGTTTCTGGAGAAATTAGTTATCTGCATAGTCTTAATAAGGCAACTCTGCAGATAATTATTTTTTAGTCTCTGACAAGCCTTAGAAATGCTGTGAGGCATTAGAGTCAGTGAGCCAAGAAAGCTCAGACAAACCAGGTCCATACCTGCATCTATTCCACTGGCCTACATAGCATCTCAGTTGTAAGTCTAACCAGATTGCAAAGTGTACCCTGAGGTTTGTCACCTTTGTACTTTGATTAGCAGAGGACTATATGCAGATAGACCTAGTGAAAATAGCGACAGCATTCACTTTTCTGTTGGTTGTTCATGGATAGATAAATGTTATAAAATGCATCCCCCAATTAGCAAAACCAGAATTATAATTCACATCAGAAAACCATAGCACTTTTTTTTTGAAGAGGTTGTCTCCTCAAACTTATCTTTATAATACTTTTTATCACTGTGTTCTTTTTTCTTTTCTTTTTTTTAAGATTTATTTTTGACAGAGAATGGGGAGTACCCAGAGCAGTCTCCATAGTTTTCATCAGTTTTTGACAGTTTCATTCCACACAGGTGGGCCAGTGGCTGCGAAGGACAGGAACTGGGTTGGGGGCTCAAGGGAAGCACACCCCATTTCAGCAAGGGCTGAGGCCGGGACTCAATCTACAGACCCTGGGGCTGCAAGGCGCTCAACCTGCTGAGCCATCCCAGCATCCCCACCTTATATCACTATACTTTCAGTGTTTACTATCAGAAAATATCAAGAGTGAATTAAAATAATTTATGCAACTGATCATACATGTTCTGAACATTAGAAATGAACTCCCTCATTCTTTTTTAACCCCTACAACAGGCATGCCCAACCTGTGGCCCAGGACAGCTTTGAAAGTGACCCAACACAAATTGTTAAAACGAGATCTTTATTAAGCTCATCAGCTATTGTTAGTGTATTTTATGTGCGGCCCAAGACAATTCTTCCTGTGTGGCCCAGGGAAGCCAAAAAAATGCACACCCCTGCTCTACATCAAGATGTTGAAACACTTACTAGTCACTTCAGGAGGGAGGGATTCAAGTTATGTTGTATTTGAAGATTTATTATTTTATTGTTTTTTTGTTTTTTACAGAGACAGACTGGGGAGGGCCCAGAGCAGTCTCCATAGTTGATAACATTAGTTTTCCATATAGTTTCACTCCACAGGTGGGCATGGGGCTGTGCAGGGCAGGAACTGGGCTGGTAGCCTCCTGCATAGGCCCTGGTAAGAACAGAACTGGGGGCACACCCCAGTTCAGCATATGGGTTCGCGTGGGTCGGGGCTGGGATTCAATCCTCGGACTCCGGGGCTGCAAAGCGAGCACTTAGCGCACTGAGCCTTCCCAGTTTCCCCTATTTTATTGTTTTTGACAGAGAGATGGAGGAGGGCCCAGAGCAGTCTCCATAGTTGTATGTCTTCAGTTTTTGACATGGTTTTGTTCCACACAGGTGGGTGGGGGCCACGTAGGGCAGGAACTGGGATGGGGGCCTTCCACATGGGATGCATGCCCCCTTGAGTCAGAGGCCGAACTGCGGGATGGGAATCAAACTAGCGGTTTCCCACATGGAAAGCACACGCAGTTCAGCATATGGATCTGCATAGGCCAGGATTTGATCCTTGGTCCCTGGGCCTGCAAATCGAGCGCTTATCCCGCTGAGCCATCCTGGCTTCCCTATGTTGTATTTGAGAGAGGTGGGTTAGGAAGTGCATGTCCTCTCTGAGTTTTATAGTACTTCCTTCCATCTACCTGTATTTCCTTTAACAAATTCCTGGCAGATCACTAGATTCTATAAATCTAGTGTCTGACATTATTCTATTTCTCTGCCCGTGTCCTCCTCCTAAGCCTAATCATCTCTTTCCTAAGCTGTTACTTTTTAATTATTTCTAGTCTTCTCGGATTTCTAATTTTCTTTAAGTTTCTATATTATTATAAAAGTAATACATCTTTGTAGTTAATGAAGCAATGCAAAGTATATAAGCAAAGTTAATAATTTCTTTACCATATCCCTGTGGTGTATATGCTTCTAAATACCATACTACCCTCACAAGTTTCTGATCATACCACTCCGCTGATCAAAACCAGGCTCCTAATTAATCTTTCTCTGTCTTTGTGATCTGTCCAAGTCTTTGTACACCTTCTATCAGTGTGATAAGTACACACTCCACCCTTCAGTCTTAAAAATCATTACCAAGTTTACCTGAGATTCTTGAACACCTTCTCAGCATGCATAACTCCTCTCCTACTTTCTTCACGTAGCTTCACTCTCTCATACCTCACTGAGTCTCAGATTCCCTTCCCCAGCACATTAACTTTGGAGTGCCAAGGACTCATCCTTGATCTCATCCAGCCTTACAGCTTTAAATAGCAACTATGTGTTGAGGCTTTCCAATTTGGTATTGCTGACACGAGCCTCTCCCCTAAACTACAGGTTCATACTCAACACTCTAGTTGGTATGTCCAGTTGAATGTGTAACAGGTAACATAAACTCAGTATCTCCATCTCAGAATCTCTTCTCTCCCTATCTGTCCTACTATTTTCCCACTCCCAATCTTCATTTCAGTTGATGACAACTCCATTCTACTTGTTGCTCACTCCCCAAACCTACCTTGAGCAAATCCACAAGCTCATTGGTTCTAAATTTAAAATATACTTAGCAACACATAGGTGATGTATTATAGAATTGTACACTTGAAACCTACATAACTTTACTAACCAATGTCATCCCCAATAAATTTAATAATAAAATAAACTTAGAATCTCTTTGCTTATCACCACCTGCACAGCTACCATCCAGTCAGAGTTCCTATCATCTTGTCTAGAATACCAAAATATTTCATTAACTGCTGCCACCTTAGTTTCCCATAGTTGTTTCCTATAGTTTATTCCTAGCACAGTAGCCAGAATCATTTAAAACAGATCAAGTCATATTTCTCCTCCCTTCAAATTTCTTGATTCTCAGATGAAACATGCAGACACATATGTGAGGATTTTTATTTTATACAATATACCTTGTGAATAAACTGAGTTTTGGTAAATCAAAAATATTGTAGGTGACCTATGGGTGATCCCCATTTAATAAGAAATCTTTTAAAAATATGAATAATTTTTTTCATAATTTGTGTGGTGTGACTTTTAAACTCAAGATTTCGTCCAAAGAAGTACAAAAGTGGAGGCCTTTCTAACATTCCAAGTATGGGGATCACTTTAACTGTCACCTCAGAAAACTAGTTCCTATCCTGGCCCCCACCTTCCTAATATGCACTTATGTCTTAGGAACAGTATTAATCCCTCAATATTTCTATATCTGTACTAGGGAATTCTCTGTATGATTAGCTTTTCTTTTGCTGGCACATACACAAAAATAGATACTCTGTCTTTAGCTGCAATCCATGAAGAGCAGTGTCATTCCATGGCCTATATTGGTGCATAAGGTTTTAATTTGTGCCTCAGTAGCTGCACGGTTTCACTTCCAGCTGTGGTCTTCACTCTTGTACAGCAGAGGGCAACGGAGAACCAGTTCCTGGTGTTCAAGGGATTGTCCCAGCTTAGTCTTCACCCGGCTATTTTTACCTTGTTGGAAACACTTTCTGCAGTGGTCATACCCTGTGTCACACCCCTGCTCCTTTCCTGTCCATCTGAACTCCTTCACCAAGTTTGTGAACTTGTCAGTGAGTGAATCAAGGATGGGAGCAAAGCTAGAAAGCCAACATGTTCTGGTCATCTGGAAACTGTTATTTGAGCTCAGAGCCAGCTTGACAGTTTCAGCTTTGAAACCAAACCCGGAAGTGCCACCATTCACTGCATCCTCGGCATCCCAGGCATCCCGGACGTCCCGGGCCGCTTCACTAGGGGGCAGCAGGTGAATGGCACTGACTCCAAGAAATTAATAACCTGACAGGTCCAGCAATGCTAGGAACATTTAGTCTGTTTCTACCAAAGCCATCTTTCTGTGGAGAGTAGACAAGATTACTGCAAGAAAGAAAGGGCGGTATGCAAGGGTGAGGGAGGTGCTTGGCTTTCCTCCTCTGCTTGTGCTTCCATAATGCTATATATCTGGGGCTTTCTTCCACCCTCTTCTTTCCCCACCCCACACCTTTGGGTTACACATGGACTGCTTAAAAATCTATTTCTATCTGAGTGCTTTTTGCAAGATAAAAACCCAGAATGCTACTGCTTTGTACCTCTTTCTCCAAGATTCTAAAATATTAACATTTCACTGACCAAAAAGAAGTGTGGATTTTCTCATTGATGGCCCTCTATTAAACCACAGTTCTCAACCAGGGGCGATTCCCACCATACCCCCAGAAGACCAAAATGTCTTAAGACATTTTTGGTTGTTACAGTTGGGGTGGAGGGAGTGGTCTTCTACCAACTAGCTTCTAGTTGGTAGAAGACAGGGATGATGCTAAACATTTCCCTATCAGATTTAATAACACATTTTGAACAACATATGTGATATGAAAACATTTTAATTCTCTAGAAGTTTCACTTTTATCTTTTCCTTACTTTAAATTTTTAGGATGAGCCTCAGGTTTAAGTCTCCAGGTCTAATTTTTGTTTATCTCCAGACCTATGTATTTAAATAATGCCAGAGACTTCCATGACTATTTCACATCATATAGCCTAACAACTCTTCCAGATCTTTTTCCCCTAAATATTTGCTTCTCTGGTAGCCTAGCTTAGTTCACTCATTCATTCAACAGATATATATCATGTCTAATATTCCATCCAACTATAGCACACCTACACTTGGCTAATTGACATCTGAGGATTAGCACATAGAAAAACAGAATTCTTGATCACCCCTCCATCCCATCCCCATCAGCCAAATCTGTACTTGACCCAAACTTACCCACCTTGATAAAGTCATCACCTCCTGTGAAGTTGCTCCAGCAAAACCTTAGTCATTTTGGATTTCTCTCTTCTCATCCCTCATACAATTCATAAGCAACTTCTCTTCACTTTACCCCTATAACATATCTGAATCCTGAATGGCAATTAACCAATGGGGGTAATTGCCATTTGGGAAGGGCAAGAATGGATCTAGGGAGACAGGCCAAAGATCTCTGGCAGTAATCTAGACCAGACATGATATAGCACAGAAGAGATGCTGGCAGTGGACAAAGAACGAGAAATCAAGTTGTGTGTCAGAAGCAGAATAGATGAGACTGGGCAATTAAAATCTAGCTTGAGCAACACAGAGGTATAACTAGGAAGCCTGTATGAAGTGAGGTCAGGTTATGGGGAAAATCAAGATACTTATTTTGGACAAGTTATATTTGGAATACTTACTGGATATCCAAACTGTGATTGCAAAGAGATTAATGAATATGTGAATATATAAATTTGGAATCAGTCAGCAGATAGAGTGTAAATGAATGGGATTATACAGGGCAAGTACTCAAGAGAGGAAAGAATGCTAAACTGAAGGGAAAATCAGGAGATGATCCTGCCACAGATTCGAAGAGGAGAGCATGTCAAGAAGAGTGAGTCATTCTTCTGTCAAATCTGGCTGGAATGGGGATAAAAAAGGACACAATGATTGTGGCAAATGGAATTCATTTGTGACATGACAAAAGCAATTTCTTTTGAGTGTTGATGGCAGAAACCAGATTGGAATGGGCTGATGAGCTGATGAATTAGAGGCAGTGTTCCAAGATTGTTCATTCCAAATGTTTTCCTCTGCAGCAGAGGAATGAGGCAATAGTTAGAAGAGGAGAGGAGTTAAAGTAAGTGTGTGTGTGTGTGTGTGTGTGTGTGTGTTGCAATCTAAGAGATCAAACGTTTATTTATTTGTTTATTTATTTATTTATTTATACTCCTTGGAATTACAGGATAATTGCTCATTTTTAACCCCTATAAAGAGAGACTATTGATGAAATAACAAGAGACAGATGAACCAACACGTAGACAGAAGGAGCTGTCTTTAATGAAGTTAGAGGAGCGGGCCCAGGGCTCCCTCTTACTAGAAGGAGGAATGCATCCTCTAACAGTCTAACCTAACATCTGATGGTTCAACTAGGAGGAAGACCTGGGACAAAGTTGCATCAAGTTTGCATCAAAGAAGTCTTTGCCGATTAAAAATAATGAACAGAGAGTAGGTATACTATTTATGGGAAAAAATTAAAATTGGTTGTGAAAAAATAAAAGAGTTTTAGCCTAACTTTTTTTGAATTCCCAGGCTGGTAACCAGATGAATAGTAATTTTGTTATTCAGAATCTTTTACTTTGATATTATTTTTATGATTACAACCTTATTTCATGTTCCCAGTTTAAGAAAATAATTTCTTCAACTTTCCTATGATTCCATCTGGGATTAATTTTGATATGTGATATTTGGGCAGAATCTAACATGATTTTCCCTCTCATGTACATCATTAATTTCCTTAATACTATTTAACATTTATACACATTTGCATTTTAAATTCTTGCATATGCTAGAGGCTGGCTCAGTCTATGCTTTTCCATTATCTGTCTTTCTGTTCATGAGCCATTTAAATTATTGCAACATTATAATGCATTTCACTACATGGTAAAGGAAGCATATTCTCCTTACTCTTCTTTCTGTGTCAAAAAGATATTAGCTGTATATTTATTTTTTATTACAGATTTTAGAATCAGTTTGTCAAATTCCAGATTCATTGATATTTTGCTTGGGACAATAGTAACTCCAAAACAATGCATTTAGCATATTTAATACATAGACAACAACATGATATTTTTTTCTATATTTACTTCAATCTTATTTCCTAGCTGTAACTAAGTTTCCTTGGTTTTCCACGCATAGGTTCCATATATTCATTACATAGGCTAACCCAAAGCTCTTGGCCAAAACTATTGGCAGTGGAGAGAAGATTGTGTCCTATTAGTTAGCCAGAATGGTTTCCACCTCCTTCAAGCATGTCCTATTTACCAAAGTAGCACTAGAAGCCAGTAGAAATCTGAGAACCCTGCTTCATTTTAATACTTTTGTAGAATGTGCCTGGAAACCTGGGTCTCTGAATTTGCCCTCATAACAGCCTAATCTATCATTTTGTTTTTCCTGTTTTCCTGCCACTAGATTTAAACAAATAATTCTACGAGTAAATGATTCAGGGTATCAATGATTTAATAACCTGTGTTATATGTCATGTGTTGTTCTGAATGCTTAATGGTTATTTTTGCTTATACAATCCAGAATGTGAAAGTTAGGGACACCTAAATGTTACCATTTGAGTTACCTAGTTATAGGGTGTAAAAACGAGCAATCAGAAAAACAAATTCTCAAAGCTTTTAAAAAATATATTAGTTTCAGTTAATTTCATCATATTTGTCTTTATATTAAACTTAAAATTATTTTTCTTCAATACAGTGGGTGGCATTTATTGAAATCTTTAAAATAACATTTTAGAGCTGATATGAATAATCATTGCTACTGTTTGTTGACTGTGTATAGTGCATGAGGCACAGTGTTGAGTGTTTTACATAGATTTACTTATTAAATGTTTGTATATCATTTATTGTTATAAAATTTTAATTGACATTACTTTTCTGTAATATTTTCTTATACCTTTTGGCCTCCATCTGATTCACAGAGCCAGAGCTTTTTATTTAGTTTCTTACAAAAGGGAAGAGAGAGAGCTTAAAAGGAAAGCTTTTAAAAATCTTGGCCATTAGGGAAAAAAGCAAAGAACTAAAGTCATGGGAAACGGGGGAAGGCACATGGTTACTTAGTAAATAGGATTCTCTGCCCCAAGAACTTGACTAAAATGCCCTGGGCCAGAGGAGGAGAGATTGGAGTCTGAGAAAGCTGCCTGTTCCTAGTCCCCTGTCAAACTCCACCTTGGAGAGCAGACTGGAGTCTTGCTTTTTGGGTGCAGCACTGGGGAGGCAGAAAGACTCCAGGGAAGAAGTGGCTTATGTGTTTTTTTGGCAGGCAAGGCCTTTTGCAGTATCATAGAGAGGCACAGAACCAAGAATGTCTGTTCCTGATGGATCTGCAGACAGAAATATAGGGTTACTGTCCAGGTTACATGGATATAAAACCAAGGACCAGACAGGATGATGGCTGCTCTGTGGATACCAACAGCTCATGTCTGCCCTATCTCCTCTCACTTGTGATTAGGTAAACCCTCCAAAATCTAAAGGAAAAAAAGTAAAAGCAACCCTGGGAAAGGCAGTGTACTATATATAAGTATGTGTGTGGTAGCAGAAGTGGGACCATTAGCACTGAATTGTCAGTTGTGTCTGTTACCTGGAGGACTGGCGCTTCATAATAGAAATTAAGCAACACGGTAAAGTAGACCTAGTACAAAGGCAAAGTCTTGCCAATGTGAAACCAACAAAGAGGTGAAGATTTGAACCTAAACTGATCCTAAATCCTAGGGACTTTATCACTGTATTAGCCTGCCTCAGGGTTTGTAATGGCAAGCAAGACACACATTTGCCCATAACGCAGAGCTCCTGGAGGGAAACTGGTATCTGAAGCCAGCCTGAGGTCTTTCTTCCATGTGCCTCGTTGCTTCCGTAGTGTTGGCATGTATGAATATTAAAGTTGCATTTTTTAACTCTTTAGAACAAATGTTGGTCAGCTTCCCAGATGACATATGGATTATTTATAGTAGAATAGGTTGTGAGAGCTAAAAGAAAATGATTTAGTCCAATAACTTTATTTTAGAGCTCAGGAACTTTAGACCCAGACTTAAACAAGGTCACAATGCTAGTGAATGTTAGAGGTGCGCCTAGAACTGATTACCTGGGCTGTAACCCGAACCATACTTATCTTTTATAATGTTCATTTTTCTAACCATATAAATGCCAAGATTCATTGAAAATTGAGATCATGACACTTCCTTCTTTTAATATCTGGACATAACAACACGTTGTCCCCATAGTTACAGTACTAATCTGAATAAAAACTAGTAAATATAATAAACCCTGTGATTTTCTCCGACACTAGGATTACCATATAATTTATCATTCAAACCAAGTTGCTTTTGAAAGAGAAATGAATGTAATAATTATTATACTAGTAAAACAGGCACAAACAGAGGCAGGTCAACAGGACCTATCATTCTATCTTCCAAACCCCCATGTCACCCAGACTGCATGATGGAGTAGCTGCTCAGTTCATATAGATGCCAGGTTAGGGCTCTTTTGGTTATTTTAAGGTATTTAAGATCACCCCATCATCCTTGAAGGACAAGTTGGTTCAGGGATAGTCGGGACTGAGCCCATCAGATCATGGCATTCTCCTGACTACAGAGATTCTACATGTGACTCAATGAGTTCTGGTTCCTTTGGGATAGCTTTCAAAAGATGTCTTCCCTTTCCTCTTATATATTATTTGCATATGTGAGGCCTGGAATGTGCTTCCTTGCCTCTCTTTCTGTCTCTGTTTCCCCATGTCACTATATCTTTCTCTGTCATCTCTCACTCTATGCACATCTGTTTCTGTCTTTTATTTATACTATCGATTCATCTTTCACAAAAATTTACACAAATTTAGTATCTATGAAATAATTACAAACCAGTAGTCTTTTATTCAATTCATACAACTATGTGTACTCTAAAAATTATCAATAAAATTAAAATGAGTGAAACTAAAAAAATAAATTTTGTTTTAAAATAAAAATTAATGAAAAATTGTCTTCTTGATAAAATATAGTTCCTAAATGTTTTTATTGGGAAAAAATTGACTTGGTAGAAAGAATGAGTGCAAAAAAATATCACACAGTGACATAGATACAATGAATAAAACTTGATAGAAACAAAGAAAAATTAATTAAATATTTATTCTAAAATACGAATGTTCTGACTTATCTCACTTAATATGATGATCTCAAGGTCCATCCATGCTTTTGCAAATGGCAGTATTTCATCTTTTCTTATCACTGAGTAATAAATATTCCATTGTGTAAATGTACCACTGAAAAAATCAAGAACCATATGACTTCACTTATATGTGGAATATAAAAATTAAAGTAACAAAAAAACAAAAACTCATGGATACAGTCAATAGTTTAGTGGTTATCTGAGGATAAGGAGTGAGAGGGCATCAAGTAAATGGTGATGGAAAGAGAACTAACTGACTCTGGGTGGTGAGCACATAATGCAATGCATGTACAATGTATTGTAGAATTGTACATCTGGAATCTATGTAATTTTCCCAACCAATATCACCCCAATAAATTGAACAATTAATAAAATAATAAATAAAATAACATGCTAATGGAAAATAATTAATTTCTATTAAAATTATTTTAGTAAAATAAAAGTAAATAGTCAAGTAATTGACAATGGTTTGACTATGCTCTATAGCAGTGCTGTCTGATGTGGTAGCCACAAGACACATGTGTCTATTTAAAATTTTTTTTTTAATTGTTTTTGACAGAGAGAGAGATACAGAGACAGAGAGAGAACTGAACTGGGGGCACTACCCAGTTCAGCATATGGGTCCTCATGGTCCGGGGCCGGGATTCGATCCTTGGTTCCCAGCGCTGCAAAGTGAGCACTTAACCCACTGAGCCATCCCGGCTTCCCCACATGTGTCTATTTAAATGTAAATTAATTATGGCTAATAAACTAATAATAATGAATCAAAACAAAATTAGGTTAACAATTTACTTTTTCATTTGCTATAGCCACATTTCAAGTCCTCAATAGCCATGTGTGGCTAGTAGCTACTACATTAAATCATGCTGATGTAGAATATTTCCATAATTTCAGAAAGGCCTGTTTGAAAACACTGTTTTATAGAAAATTGATCAAGGAATTAAATAGAGTTAATAGAGTTCACTCTAAACTGTATCAAATATCTTCAAAATGTTTATAGTGTCAAAATGTGGTATTCATTTCTCTATTTTATACATGAGAAAATATTAGTTAAATAAATGATTAACTTAATCTACAACTCCCCTGGCTTATACGTGAAAATCCATTTCACTGTGACATCACCAACACTGAACAAAATTTACACATATGTTTTGATTTTATTATGCTGTCTTCCAAAGAAGAAATTTCAGTACTTATTTATAAATTTTACCCTCTTTTGTTTGCCCAAGTCATTAATCAGTGTTGTTTTTATTATTTCATAAATATTCAGTAATCTAAGCCATAATAAAGTTACCCAATTTAATTATATTTTTTATCTGTTGTCATAGACTAGGAGTAATGTGTTAAAGCTTTCCGTGACAACTGAGTTTTTGAAGTTTTCTCCTTGTATTTGAATATTTAAAAAATTTCTTGTGATAATATGCTACTTATCATATGGATGTCTAGGGCATTACTATTTATGTTTTGAAAAGTTTTTCAAATATACATAAAAGCAAAAACAAAAATTATAATAACTCCTTCATATGCCAAATATACATATTTTGCTATACTTCATCTTTCCTTATTTATTTTCTTTTTTTTTTCTTAAAATATTTCAAGCAAATCAGACATTTTACTCTTACAAATAGGGTACAATAGTCCCAGTGCTATCATCCCAACTACCACAACATACAATTCCTTGTTATCTTCAAATACTCAATTCAAATTAAAATTTTTCTGCTTGTCTTAAAAATAACTTTCATAGTTGAGTTGTACCAGTTAGGAAGCAAAGAAACCCACACAAAACATGTGATCATTAGGTCTCTTATGCATTGCTAATCTCAAATGGAAACCATTCCCATCTTCTTCATGACTTGGTTTTTTGACCCACTGTTCCGTGGAATATTGCACATTTTGAACTTCTATGTTTATCCCCTTATAATGTTATTAGCTTGTTCCTCAACCCTCATCCATGTAAACAGAAAGTTAACCCTAATGCTTGATTAGATGCAGATTAATTGTATTTGGCACAATAAATACATAAGTGTTTCTGTGTCCTTAATGCATTACTTCAGAAGGCACATCATTTGTGGTTGACATGTTCTCAGTGATGTGAAGTCTGATCAGTGGATTCAAGTAGTGACAGTATGATCCATTCATTGTCAAGTTTCCCATTAACTTTTTATCTAAGGTTTTCATTTATTGGTGATCTTTGCCTGAATCAATTATTTTATTAAGACTTACAAAGTGATGGGTTCCTAATTCTATCATTCACTCATATTTATTAATTGGGATTATCCTGTAAACAAACAAACTTTGCCTAAACAATAAACAATAAAATAAATCTTAAAAAAAAAAACAAGAAAAAAGGAAATGGCATTGCACACACTGTATCTGTAGGCTGACCAGACATATCTTTTTTTTTTCTTTTTTTCTTTTTTTGACAGAGGTGAGAGAGACAGAGAGAGAGAGAGAGAAGTGGAGAAGGCCCAGAGCAATCTCCACAGTTGTACATTATTAGTTGTGATATAGTTTCAGTTCACATAAGTAGATATGGGGTCATGAGGGGTGGTAACCCAATTGGGGGCCTCCTGAATGGGAGACAAGAACCTTTGCTGCCATCTTGGTGGTTACCAGTTGTGCCACAGTTCAGCATAGGTTTACACACGCTGGAGACGAGATATGATACTCTGACCTCATGGTTACAAGGCAAGTGCTCAATCTGCTGAGCTAATCCAGCATCCCACCATTTTCTTTCTTTCTTTTTTTGGTCCCTGCCACCTTATCATGCCCAGGCTGTCTAAATCTTTCTCCTAGGACTGTGCTGAGCACCTGGCTGTGTTTCACACCTGCTGCCATCTCAGTTTCTAACTCTCCCGGGATTGCACTGTGTTCTAGCCCATGTTCCTTGGCCCTCATTTCACTCCTTCTTTCTTCTGGGCTGAGTCTCACTATCTTGTCTCCACACTTCATCCTACCTCCTCCCCTGCTTGCTCCCTTTTCTCCAGCCTTTAGGTGTTTTCTCGTGATGAGTGGGTCTCTCAGCTGAGGTTATGTGAGGTATTCCTTTGTTGAATTATAGTTGGTAAATTTTTTGTAATTTTCAGGAAAGGTTTCAAGGATCTCCTCTTACTCCACCATCTTGATGACATGTCATGGTGCCATATAAATTTTAAGATTTGTTCTAGTTCTGTGAAAAATGTCATTGTCATTTTGATAGAGATTATGTTGAATCTATAGATTTCTTTGGGTAATATGAACATTTTAACGATGTTAATCCTTTGTATTCATAAGCATGGTATGTGTTTCCAGTTATTTTTAGCTTCCTTAATTTCTCTCTTTAATGTCTTATTTTCTGAGTATAGGTCTTTTACTTCCTTGGTTAAATATATTCCCAAGTATTTTTTTAATGCAATTGTAAATTGGATTGTTTTCTTAATTTTTTTCTGATGGTTTGTTACTAGTGTATGAAAATGCAACCAATTTGTGAATATTAATTTTGTATCCTGCTACTTTACTAAACTCATTTAAAAGTTCTAATAAAAGTGGTAAAAGTGGACATCCTTGTCTTTTTCCTGATCTTAATGAGAATGCTTTTAGCTTTATCCCATTGTGAATTATTTTAGCTATGGATTTTTTATATATGGCCTTTATTGTGTTGACATATGTTTCCTCTATTTCCAGTTTGTAAATAGTTTTTATCATAAATTAGGTTGGGTTTTTGTCAAAAACTTTTTTTTGTGTGTGTGCATATATTGATATGACCATATCATTTTTATTTTTTATTTTATGTGGTGTATCACATTAATTGATTTGTGGATATTGAACCAGTTTGCATACCAGAAATGAATCTCATTTGATGATGATGTATAATATATTTTTTT
>PVKE010035408.1:0-16904 GCA_004027555.1 Craseonycteris thonglongyai | reverse complement strand
TGTGCAAGTTGCTGGCTCAGCTATTCCTCTTCTGCTGTGGAATTCCTTTCATCCTTGCTCAACAGGCATTCCCTGTCACCTGTCTTGTCACTCTGGCACATTGTGCCAGGGCCTGGCTGTTGTTGCTGAGTGTAAATGTTGGGGTGTGTCTATGTGCACACAGGAATTTGTACATAGGTCCTGTCTGCAAGTTTGGGCACTCTTAGAGGTGTGGAGGCTATTGCCTCTGTACTTTGCTTTTCTGAATTATTTTTCTATAAGGTTGTTGGTATAATAAAATGTGTTTGTTATCAAAGAAGGTTTTCTGTGAGGGATATAAGTAGGTGGAGTTTTGTAGTTACGTTGAGTGGTATGGTGCTTTGGTGGAATGGACTAAAAGGTATATGAGAAACCTTTGCCTACTTGAGATGGGCAGTGTCAATAGTAGGGCCCTCCTGACAAATGTCAGAAGGTAGGGCTGCTCAGCTGTTGTATCAAAGGGTAAATGGAAGTTGCCATTTCTCCTCTAATTTGTTGTAAGGGTAACTTAATGTCATATGTGATATACCATAACAACATTTTGAAATAACTGATGTAGTCAAATGAGGTAATACTATTTTTTGTAAGATATGAAGGTTTAGACATTATCTGTTTTGGTTTTTTTTAAGATTTATTTTATTGTTTTAAAGAAGGTGAAAGAAAGAGAGAGCGATAGAAATAGAGAGAGAGAGAGAAAAGGGGGAGGAGGGCCCAGAGCAGTCTCCATAGTTGTACAGCAATAGCTATGACATGGTTTCATTCCAGTCAGGTGGATGTGGGGCCGTGCGGGGTGGGAAATGAGCTGGGGGCCTCCCACATGGGAGGTGAGAACCTTCACAGCCATCCCAGTGGTTACCAGTTGTGCCACAGTTCAGCAGATGGGTTTGCATGGGCCAGGATTCGATCCCCAGACCTTGCAGTTGCAAGAAGTGCTCAACCTGCTGAGCTTTCCTGGCATCCCTATATATTTATTTATTTTTTTTGTTTTTGTCCTGTAGATAGATGATTGTTATTGTAACCCTTAAATTCTGTGTGGATATGAAAAGTTGAAAAGCATTTTACATCTGTAACTATGCCAGGACACCCAAAGTCTAATCCAGTCTCTCAGCCCGTTGGCTCTTTTCCTTTCTTCAGCTTCTTACAGTACTATTCTTCTTCATACACAACTCCATTTCCTCTAATGGGGAAAGCAGAGGGAAGAGTTTTAGATAGAAAATTGCTTTTTATTGTGTTGGTAAGACAGTTTGCAACTACATACTTTGGTTTGATTGAACTGGGCATTTACTGCTGGGAGTTTCTTAGAAGGTATTCTTTCTTCAGGTGCAGTTCTTAGTTTTCCTTAGCAAATACTTTTTTTTTTTACCATGTCTTTACATCTGGGTAGGACAAACAAACATAATTTGTGAGAATGTTTTTTTTTCCTGTTTGTGCTAACTGGAAACTCAAATTAATGTTTCTTTCATTTATTTTTATTCATTTTTTAATAAAATGTGGGTGGTAGGGATCTCCACACATTCTTATTACGCAGAGATCCAGGCCGATGGAGCAGACATTACCTGGGATGTTGGTAGTTGCCATGGCAGAGGAAAGAGAGAGAATTCTTGAGGGCTGTAGCTCACATGGCTGAAGTGACATGGTCCCTCTGGACCACAAGGGAGTCCTTTCTGTCTTTTATCTCTGCCATCCTTGATCTGGATGGAGCTTTGCTCTAAGGAAGCCTCCTCTTGGTCGGAAGGCATTTCAGCAATTCCAGGTAGCACTTCCAGAAATGAGAGTTTAGAAAAGAAAAGGGAACAGGAAGAGACTGAAACTTGTTCTTAGGAAATCTTTCCTAGGAGCCTGGAAGAATTGCCACATGTTTATTCCTAAGCCAGTCACCCCAGTTGGCTTAGAAATCAGTATTTGTTGGAGCTAGAAGTAGGGTTGACTCTCCCCTGAAGCACATGATCGTAGTCAGGAGGGGTGAATACTAAACAAGTGGGGTTCAGTTAAGATGGGACACCAGACTTGAGTGCGGCACCAGCAGTGTCTGCCATACTCTGCGTGTGAGTATGGTGGAGGCTTTCATTTCTAGAGGTGATGAGAGAGACACATTTCTTATGGGTGTAAGAAGGTACATAAAAAGGAGACTTGAGTAGACAAGGGTAACCCTAATTTAGAAACCCCCTTTTCAGATAGTTCAGCAGATACAGAATATGATTATTTTTACAAAAACCAAAATTATACACAGCACTGCATTGGTGCCAAAGTAATGCATTAGAGGAGAGACAACGCCAGAAATGGATCATCTGTCATCAGTTTATAGAGCTCCAACTAAACACACAGAAACCTAAATCAAGCAAACCAGAAATGGGCCATTGCTTCCAGTATCTTTGGAACAGTTCAGATTTTGCTTAAGGTCAAACTAGTGTGAATGTGATTCGTTTTTATTTCATTTTTTGCTCTCTGTTACAGCTGCATTAGTAATGTTGTAGTGATTTGTCCTGCTGTGTTTCAAATTGGGCTTGGTGTGTCTTTGAGATTTTGAAAAGGTGTTTTCTACTTTCTCCTTGTGTCTGGGTGGACGCTAGATTGGTGATACTTCTACCCATTTGTGTGGGGAGGCTCCAGTTTACCTTTGGAAACCTTTGTTTTTTCCTAGTCTCAGGTTGAGTTTTTCTCTTCTATCCCGCATTTGAGGTACCTGCAAAGGGTGCTGATCCCTACACCTGGCGATGTGCTGTTGGAGGTGTGTTCTCTGTCTTCATAGCTCTGTATTTGTTGTTTTTTTTTCCTGACCCTTTATCAGGAAGACTCCTGGGGCCAGCCGCATGGTTCCTCGGCTGGCAGAGAATACCGGTTGCCTTGGTTCTTGCCCTATGCTAGGCCCTAGCTTTGCCTTTTAGCTTTCAGCCTTCCTTCCTGCTTGCTCTTTCACCTGCTTACAGACTTGTATGAGCAGATCAACTCTGAGTACTTCCTGCAAAAACCTTTTCATCTTGCCTTTTTGGCTCCGGACCCTTATGGTATTTGTTTTTATGAGCAAAGCCTTATTCATTTGTATGCTGGTTTCCACATGTGTAAAATGCCCTTTTTTTTTTTACCAGTACTTGAAAACTATTCTACATATGTAAAGTCCATTATTATTAGAAAGTAGAAATCTTTTCCCCTTATTCTAAGAAAATTTGTTACACTTTCTATAGTAAAATTACTTGATTGTAATGGTGAACTTTTAAAAAAACCTTTTAAGGGTATGTTTACAGAAGTAAATTGTACCTTTGGCATCCAGTAATTAATAAAATAGCTTTTCCTTTTTTTTTTTTTAAAGACAAAATGGAATACTTGATTCAGGACTAGATGAGGAAATGGGCACAGGGAGTAGACCAAGTAAGTAGACCAAGATTATGCCGCCTTCTGTCTTCAACCCTGTTGTATGACATAGGTTTCTCCATCTTGTCCTTTAGCTTTTAGTTTTTGGTTGTTGATTTTTCTTGTGATATAGTTTATATCTTGTTTTAGAAAAAAGTGAGAACTGTATTTCTTCCACATTTTTATTCTTTTAGGCTGGTGACCATTAGAGCTTATTTTTTTATTTTTATTTTTTTTTAAATAAAATAAAACAAAGCAAAATCTTTGTTCCGCAGTGCATTTTGGGGTATTTGCAAAAATTCATAATTACTGAACAAAGAAAGAAAAAATCTAGTGGGTTTTTTTGTTGTTGTTTGTTTGTTTGTTTGTTTTTGCTGCGGTAAAGAGCCTGAGACATCTTAACTTTCTAGGTATTATTTATATTTAGTGAGCCGGTCTAAGGCAGACATGAAACATCTTGTTAAGTTTATTATTTTTCTCAAACCTTCAGAAGAGAACATTTCAGTTAATAACCACACTTGAATTCTGCATATATTAATAAAAACCCTTGCCACTGGACTGAACTATTTCCTTCAACAATTTTTAAAAAATAAGATCTTTTCCTCTCTGCAAATTCTCCCCTTTTAAGGATAAGGAAACCAAATGCACATTCTTTTCACATGGTGATTTCAGTGATGGGAGGGTTGTAAGGTTAAATTCCTGTGCAGAATGGAGGGTCTTGTTGAATCCAAATCTTTCTAAACCAAGAAAAAAAATGAAAGTTTTGTGTCTAATACCTATGTAATGTTTATAGAACCGACTGTGATGTTTGTGAGTCAAAAACAGGAGCTATGTGGAAATGTTAACTGATTGAGTTTGTTAGTCTACCTTGTGGAAAATAAAGAATGGAGAGAACAGTCCTTAAAATAACTTATAACTACTTTTTAAAAAATCACAACTATGACAAAAAGTTAGTTTGTGGATGCGGTAGGGTCCATCCCCAGCAAGGGTCTGAATGCTTGTCATGGTGTGGCTTGTATCAAATGTCCAAGCCATTTAGTGAGAAGATTGTGGTAGCAGAGGTGTAGGTCAAAAGACTTGTCTTGAGGCCTCAATTAAAGTTTGGAAAAATATTTTCTTTGAAAGCTTAAAAAGTCATCATTAAGCTGTCAAACTAATACACTTTTCACTCTTAGTCCTCTTTCTACTTTCTGAAATTCTATTGTGTTTGCAATGAGTTTTTAATTTATCCATAAACATAAAGTTAGAACATGTGGAGATGTGGGAGGAATCAACACTCCTGGAAATGTTCTCATTCGTATCTTTGGCTTAAATTATATTTGTTAAAATCTCTTGAACATGTGAAATATTGCCGGTTTAATTTCAAAATCTTGCTTGAAATATAATATGCTGATAGCTTACTTTCCCTTGGCTATGCTTTGTTGGCTAAGATCAAGCACTGATCAAAAATGACTAATTTTACACTTTGTTGGCAAACCCACAAGGTAGTGTACTGGTTTTGGAGATCAGTTTCTCTCACCCTTATATATATATCCCATTGATATTTATTGGTTATGTCATTACCTCATTTATTTGTTTACAAACCCTAGACAACTTTTCTTTTGGGGTCTATAGGAATGATGGCTTGGACTAGTGATTTTCACATTTTGGTTTTAAAAAATGAACCACTTCAGATACCGGTGTTCAAAGTGAATAGCCTTCAAATTAGTGAAATAATTGGGAAATACATAAATGTAATGGTTCCAAAATTTCCTCACCCTTTCTGCTGTTTTTTTTTTTTAAGATTTATTTTTATTGGGATTTTTTTTGACAGAGAAAGAGAGAGAGAGAGAGAGAGAGAGAGAGAGAGAGAGAGAGAGAGAGAGAGAGAGAGAGAGAGAGAGAGAGAGAGAGAAGGGGGAGGGCCCAGAGCAGTCTCCATATTTGTACATCATTAGTTTTCAATATGATTTCACTCCACAGGTGGGTGTGGGGCTGCACAGGGCAGGAACTGGGCTGCGGGCCTCCCACATTGGCCCCGGGAAGGACTGAACTGGGGGCACACCCCAGTTCAGCATATGGTTCTGCACAGGACAGAGCCGGGGTTCCATCCTTGGGCCCCAGATTTGATCCTTGGACCTGGGGCTGCAAAGCAGGCACTCAACCTGCTGAGCCACACTGCCATCCCCTTCTGATGTTTTTACCCTGCCTGGTGATTTGTCTTTTAGGCTGTCAATGTTCTAGCCTCCCAAATACCTAAATGTAAATTATAAAATAAAGTTTTTTTTTATATTGGAAATTTTATCTTAATCTTCTTGTTTAATTACATTTTGATGTTGCTTCAAATCTATTATATATACACATATACACATACTTGTATGCATCTTTTCAGAAATGTCAGTGTAATTCTGAAACATAATAGAAACTTACTGAGAAGGTGGTATGAACCGGTGATTGTCCACCACTACTGAAATTAATCATAACTGAGTCAGAATTGGTGGTATTACAGTTTCTATAACTGGTAACTTGACTGACCTACTTAAGAGTAGGTTTTGCCTGGACATTAAAATCATCACTATCTAGTTTGTCCTTCCTCCATCCTCTTTCTCCCTTTAACTTTGGGAAATTGAGAGTGAAATATATTGCTGATAACAAATTTTACCTTAGATACAGTGATTCATTTTACAGTCTTCTAGCTGTTCTCAGCCTATGCCTCTTTGCCCCTTGGGTTCCACACTTGTCTGTTTCTACTTCTGTTAGAAACAATAGTAGCACCTCCAGATAGGAATTGCCACCTGGCAGTTCCAAGAGCTGGGTGCTAGTGTCCACAGATTTATATTATTTGAGAAGATAGTGTTTGACTTTTAAAAATTAGTTGTCATATATTTTTAATGAGATTATTTCCAGTGTGTCTCAAAAAGAAGCAGAAAGTCTGGCAATACCGGTACATGAAGTACCTTTCTTGAGATCATACACAGTCTCCTTTCCCACAATTCAGTTGGATTCCCTTCATTTTCTATTAATTGCCTGATCCCATAGACACTTGCAACTTGCAGTCCCACGATGGAAGAAGTTTTGCTACAGGTGCTTCCCCATTTTTATGCTATTAGATTTTCTACCTTAATTGCCCCTTATTCTGTGCTTACTATGGCTTGTGAACTGGTGAAAAAAAGTATGACTTTGGGAGCCAGTTAAAATAGGTTCTGAATTCTACTTTTACTGTTTACTTAACTTGGTACTTTGGACCAGTGTCCATCACCTCGCTAAGCTTCAGATTCCTCTTGAGTGTAATGGATCTAATCCCTACCTCATGGAGTGACTGTGGTCCTCCATGTAATCTTCCCTCTCAATTTTTCTTCCTTCATTTTTGTTCTCCCCCAACTGTATGTTTTGTATTTTAAGTTGTTACATTGTCAACTCAGTAACAGTTTAATTTTGTAGGGAAGAGAAGGTTGACTATAAAACAAGATTTACACATAGATAGGTTTTTTGTTTGTTATTATTAGTGGCCTGCTTAGCAAAACTCCATGAAATTTGCACAGTGATACCCCTTGGAATGGGTGTCCCTCTAGTGTTTTTAATGAGGATGGGAATGCATATGTGCAGGATCCCTAGTGATGGGTAAATAAATTAAAATCCAAAAACAAGACAGCATCTCTTACTATTCTAAGAAGTATGGTGATTGTAAAACAGTACAGTTTTGTAATCAGGTGCTGGAAGAATATGGCTTATTGAAAATATGAGAGTATCAACAACATAAAAAAATACAGGCATTCTACAAATTTTAAATAGGGATACTGACAACTGTATGTTTCAGTAAGCATTTAATAGAAAATGTCCTAGATTCTATTCTCATTTATAATAGATAATATAATACCTATAAAAGATCTAATAGTTTTTTACTCGGTATATAATTACTTAAATGATAGTATTTAATATCCTTAATGACAATATTGATTTTTAATTAATAAATTACAGGTGCTACAATAGTATTCCTAACTTTCCAGCTAAAAGAAACCTGTTTTTATTCTAGAAAATTAATTATTTGTGTTTGTACAGTTGTGGTTTTGATGTACTCTGAATGTAGTCACTCATTGACAGTTAAAGAGAGGGGAATGCTTAAAGAGAGGGACTTGATTGTTTAGGATCCCACAAGTAAATAATGAGTGAGCTTAACTGTATGACTCAGGTCTTCTCCATTCAGTTTATATTCTTTTTGAAGCTCTTCACTAACTTAAAAAAATTGTTTTTCTAGAAATCATTTCTGTTTTCTTGATATTACATGACTTTCATGTAGATTTATGATTTAAAATTAAATTTTAAACAGAATAGTTCTTTAATTTTATAACTGGGTTTTATGATTGACCCAAGTAGAATATAAATTGTTCATTGGAAATCTCTATATTGCACATCTGTGATCTGTTTTAAAATACTAACAGTTTTTCTAATTTTGACATAATGGTTGTGGTAGAGGTGTCTGTGGGAATGAGTGCTAAGTGTTTTTACCCTGGAAATATAACTTGTAAAGTAAGATAATGTAAAACACAGTTGTTAACTTTTTAACACTCTTTAATACCACTTTTCAGCTAAATCCACAAAACCTCACCAACCCAAGTTTCCACAAAGACAATTAAAATTTCCATCCAGATATTTTCCCAGTGTGACCCGGTTAATCATTTTTTATTCTTTAACCATTGTTTCTGTTTCCAGGATATATAGGAGTTCACAGCTACTTAGGGAAGTGCTAACCCAGTGTAGCCAACCTGTTTGTTGCACTAGAATGGCTGCAGTGAAACAAAAACAAAAAACAAAAATAACAAGTGGTTGTAGTAACTTGTCTGCCACCGTCCTCCACTGCTATCTGAACATTCTTTTCTCTCTCTAACCCTGTATACTTCTTGACTAATTGTAGAGTGAATAGCCTGTAACGATGCTATCTCACCTTCTTTGGAATTCTGGAGGAAGCAGGTTGCTACCAAGGAAAGGAGGAAGATCACAAGTGATTTCCATATAGGTCATAGCAGTGGGGCCCTAGACAACTACTGTTTTAAGCCATCATTTCTATCCTTTGGTTGTGTACACAAATCTTGCCTTCTGGAAATCACGGCTGCACTTCATTTAGCTTTTTGGAGTCTATGTTGAACCATTGCTGTCCACCCCATCCAAGTTCTGGGGCAAAAGGAAGACTGAAACTTCTAAATAGCTACCATTTCTATCCCATCCCCTTTCAGACCTTACCCTTTTCTAGTCCCCTCTTTTTAATTTCTGTGTTTGCAGTCAGCCAGTCCACGGCACTGTGACACTGTTGTTCAATAGTGCATATGTACCATTCTTTCCCGTGTGTGCTTCCCTGTTTGACACTTGGACCCTTGATAGTATGCCCCTGACCTTTCTGACTGTGACTTTCCCATGTGGTCCTAAGATATTTTTCCTGTTGTACACACTTAAATTCTGTTTCTTTGGTTGATAAGCACTTAAGGTTCAAATAGCCTTCATCTTAAAACATTAAAAAAAAAAAAAAAGCCCCAAACAAAACCACTTTCACCCCCAGATACTGTTCTGTCTTCTACCCCTCTGTTCTTTTACAAGTAAACCTTTTTTTTCAAACTCTTCTTTCTCATCTCATTTGTGTTCAACCCCATCCAATCTGGGTTCTGCTTCTACTGTGTTATGGAAATAACTTTCTTAATACCACCAAAAATGGGGATGGTAATAATACTTACCTCATGGTTTTTTTGGAAGGATTAAATGAGTTAATATTTGTAAAATTCTTGGAATGATGTGCCTGGCATGTGGTAAGCACTCAGTAGATGTTAGTTTTTATAATTATTAATTTGCCACATCCACTAATGTCTTTGTCATTTGTATTCTTTAATTATTGGCAATATTTTATACAGATCATCTCCTTTTAAAATGCGTTTCCCTTCCCTTGGCAGCTGTGACATTTTACTGTCCTTGTTCTTTTCCAGTGGCACTGACCATTTTCATTTCCTTCATTTATTTCTGTTCCACTTGTGCTTTAAATGTAAATATTTCTCCAGCCTTCCTCCATCCAAGTGTACTTCCCTCAAATTGCTGTTTCTGCAAAAAAAAAAAAAAATTTTTTTGGGGGGGGGTTTATGCAATTACATTCTGAGTCATTCAGGATTGTTATCTTGAAATCATCTAGACTTCTGTCTTCTCCTTCACTTCTTTTCTCCAAACCACCTCCAAACCTAACCTTCTTTTCCTAATCCTGTTGATTTGCACTTCTATCATTGCTTATAGAGCCTTGTCCTGTTCATTCCCATTATTCTATTTTAGGTCTCAGGTCTTTCAACACATTGCCCACTGGAGTTAATGTTTGTAAAGCTCAGCTCTGATGTCACTCCCCCTGCTTGATCTCCAAAGAGGGGTACTTGTATTGTTGGGAGTATGCAGATAGATATATTTGGGTGTGTGAAGAAACTAGGAAAACTTGTCTTTAGCTTAAATTAAGCTTTACTGATATTTGATGGGTACATTGCCATTGATAACCTCCATTGGATCTATAAATTATTTGATTATGTATTTTGAAATATCCCAGGGAAAGAATGCAGGGTAAATTACCAGTGCTCCATTGCTTGTTGCTTTCCAGCATATCGTGATCTATTACAATTTACAGGTGCCTGCTTAAGTGGATTTATAGATATATCTCTTTTTTTTTAATAAGCAAATACTTTCAAAATGGGTGAGTTATGAAGATTCCTATAAAAAAAAAAGGTTGGTGACAATAATAATGCAAACTAAGTAGGATTAGATGGGGGAGAGGAAAAGTGTTTCAGTTAGAGATAATATGTGTGGGAACTTGTGAATGTCATGTTGGACTTTGGGGCAGCTTGCGGTTCCTTTGGAGCTGCATGTTGGGTAAGCATCTCCTTTTGGTGTCGTGTTTGCTTGTATGGGGTGGGCATTCGTTAGGGTAATACTTCTCGTCTTGCTAGGAACCCTCTGTTATTCTTACCTAGGGTAGGAGAAGTGACTTATCTTTCTGGACTTTGGAAAAAATGACCTGGACATGTCTAGTTCAGCTTGTCATTTCCTGTAGAGAGCCTGCATTCTTCTGTGCCCGTTCATGCTGTTAAGTTGTATAGGGGCAGGGCTCTGCAGGAAGGCCTATGGCTGATGGAGCTGTACCTGTGACTGGGCAGATAAGTTGACCTAATTCTGGACTGAAATATCAGCAAGACCACTTGTCTAACTGACCTAAGCTACCCTTTCTAACCTGGGCTTTATTAGTAATAAGGCTGATATTTTTATCTCTTATCTGTCTGGATTTCTTCATATGTCTCTCACTGGCTCTAAACTTGGGGTTTGGGGAACAGGGATGGTAAGTACTGAATGTTTTCTACTTCAACATCAAAACCTTCTCTAAAATCAAGTTACTAATCATAACTTTGAGAGTTTTATATGAGGATAAAAGATATAGGATGGAATATTTGAAAATAAACTGTCTACAAATGTATAGATTTATAAATATTCTTGCGAGTAGAAAGTAGAAACAGGCTTGGACCTGTTACTTTTAAAATTAATTACCATGTACAGTTTAAATGCTTCTGCCAGCCACTCCTTGCCACATCCTTGGATTCCATACGGGAAGTGGTAGTGAAGGAAGGCTGGGGGATAAAAATGATCTCACTTCAAATATATAACCTGGGTATTGGGCTCTAAATTATAATGTTATGATATCAAGAATATGGGAATAAGGAAATATCAGATCAAGAAAATGAATTTTCAAGCAGGAATGGGTAGAGTTAAAATAAATAATTTCAAAGGACATCACTAAAGCAGTTGGCCTCGACTTTTCAAAAGTACCACCATGGTATTTGGCCTTCTCTCGGTTATTAAACTGTGGGAAATGTGCTTGCATCGGACTATGGAAGCAAAACCTCAGTCCCTACTCTTACTTGAGAATGTCCTATAATTTGTGAGTATACACCTGCTACTATATAAGACTAGAAACAGAATCATTTTTATTTTTCAATTGGGTTTGATCTTTTCCTCCACACATGAAAAGATACAGCCCATACATGGCAAAACTCAGGTCAGTGTTTAAGGTTTTAAATGAAGTGATTTAATGGTTCCCAGCGTTACTCAACTATGGCATAGGCATGAAATCCTAAGTAATGACTCAGGAGAATTACTGCTGCTGCAGTTTTAGAACATAGGGGCTACACTGTCTCTAAAAATATATTTAATTGCATTTCCAAGTAGGTAAGTAGGTAACAGCTGTTTGAATCTGGTGGTAGTATGTATTTGTGGGTATGGAGGAGACAATAGAGCATACTACTTTTATGTTAGAGAACTGTGCTTCCTCCCTCCAATCTGGTTTAATAGTTACAGTAGCAAAAACCAAGTTAATTCAGGAAATGGCCCATACAAATCTGACTGGCTTTACCCACAAAGCGATTTGGAAGGAAAGTTGCTATGATAGAGTATTTGGTTGGCACTTGTAATCATGTAGAATGCAGAAAAGAGAGTTGATGTGAGGCTCAAGTCATCTTTGGGCTCCTAGGAGAGGGATGAGAACCTATTAACACCTCTATATCTGGGGAAAGCCCTGCTTTGTAAGTGTGCTTAATTTCTATTTTAGAAAGAAACTATTAGAGAAGTGCAAAGTTTAAAGTTCCATAATTGCATTGTAGTAGTCAAGGATGCCACAGCTTAGATGGAACTTTGCAGCTGTTGTGATTAAAGAAAAGCAAGCATGAAAAGAAATTGGGAAAACGACATTGGCTCCCATTCCTCAATACGTTGCAAATGAAAGAGATGGAACACAATGGAGAATAGCCCAAAACTGGACCAGACAAGACCTTCTGACAGATGTATGGATTCATTGGCTGATTTTGCCTCTTGTCCAGGATCTGATTAACTTGGCTAGATTCAAGGTCTTATAAGGTGTGGGCCCAGCAATCTTTTTCCTCTTTCCAAATACTCACTGCAGCTGAATTAAACAGGTCTTGTTCTTATGACACTTCCACATTGTTAGGAACATAGCATGGCATGGGGAAGTACACGGGTTTTGGAATCAAACAAACTTCATTTTGAGCCTTACTCTGCTGCCAACTGGATTTTTGACCTTGGGAAAGTCATTTGACTTCTCTGAGCCTCTCATTCTTCAACTACAAATGGGTTGTGAAGTTGTGGTATTTAAATGTACATAAGTCAAAAAGCCTTTGGCATAGATCACTCAGTAAATGGTCTCTTTCCTTCTTTTGACTGAGCTAGTATGTAATGATTCCTTCCCTTTCAAAAGAGGCATGCCTGCCTCCCACTCTCACTCTCACTCTCACTCTCTTTCTTGCTCCCTTTCAAAATTACAGTAAATTTGAATTGTCTTGAGGAGGACTTGTAGGACCCATTGAAATGATTACTTAAGGTAACGATTTCCCATATTCTTGATATCCCATTTAGAAACCTTGCCTTTCTCTTTTGCATCACCAATCTACCTACCAGTCATGGGCTGATTCAGACTATAAAAGTATTTAAGTTATTTTTCTATGTATAAGCAAAACAAAATAATTTGTCAATTCAAATGAATAGCAAAAGCAAAATTCAAGATAACAAAAATACCTCCTCAAAAAACAAAACCCTTTTTGGTTCTCATTCATTTACCTCTTTTTTTCTTCCTGTTTTTAGGTAGCTTCTTGAAAAAATAACTCATAGCACTGTTGTCACTTTTAAAATTCTCCCTTCCTCTTCCCTCTTCTCAACTTCAGTTCAACTCTCAGCCCTGCTACTCTACTGAAACTAAGATTTCAAAAGAACTGGTAGCATAATCTATTGGACACCATGAGACACTCCTTTTCTTGATTTGCTATCTTGTTCTCATCCAGTCTATTCCTAGTCACTCTTATTAGTACTTTTGTGCAGACTAGTTCGAAAGCTGCGTTCAACTCCGATTTATCTTTGGAAGCCTAGACTCAAATTCATTGGCTTTCTTAGCATTATCACAGGACATTCCAGCTGAACCATAGCTTAACGTGATTAACACTAAATCCAGTTCAGCATATACCTTCTTGAATGTATAACCTTGATCTCAGCTAATGACACTACCATTTACCTACTTGCTCAGTTAGGTATAATTTAAGTATGATTTATGTACAGTAAATGATACCCATTTAAAGTGTATAATTCAGTCAACTTTGACATATTAACACCTGCGAAACCACCACCATAGTCAAGATTCAGAACATTCACCTTGAAAAGTTTTGTCATACCACTTTGCAGTCAATTCATCCTTCTTTTACCCTTAGCCCTAGTCACTATAGACTGATTTGCATTTTCTGTATTTTCTATGAATGGACGCATGAGCTGTATCAGTCAAGGTTCTCCAGAGAAAGAGAAGTAATGCTATATAAAGATATATGCTATATATGTATTTATAGATACATAAAGAAATTTATTTTAAAGAATTGGTTACATGATTATAGGGTCTGGCAAGTCCAAAACGTTTGGGGCAGGCTGGCAGGCTGGAAACTTATGGAAGAGTTGATGTTGCCGTCTTGAGTTTGAAGTCTATTGGGCAGGCCAGTGGGCTGGAAACTCAGACAGGAGTTGATAGTATAGTCTTAAGTCTAAAATCTGTAGGTAGGCTGGAAATCCAACAGGATATCTGAATTATAGTCTTGAGGCAGAATTCCTTCTTTTCTGGGAAACCTCAGTTTTTGTTCTTAAGACTTCAACTCCCCATAGTTGACTATGCAGTAAATTTCTTCAGAAAGGACCCTCTCTCTCTCTTCTCCTCGAGTAAGGACTTCTTTTCAATTCTTTTGTCTGTATTTAAGCCGTCATTGTCTTTGACCTTCACGTTAAATTATCCTTCTCATTGATGTTTTATGTATGATATTGCCCTTCTCCAATCTATATATACTAAATGTACAAAGTATTATTCAAAATGTCAATATTCATTTTCTTCCCTGCTGAAAAATCCTCAGTAACTATTCGGTTTCCCCCAAATTACCTACATCTAAGTAATGTCACCTTATGGAATTTCCATGGTAGAAAATATGGCATGGAGAGCAAATCAACCAGTTTTCTATGTAAAGGAGTAATCCCAGACTTGGAGGACTTTAGTCATGACTTCTGTTATTAAATTTACCACATTGTTATTTTTTTAATTAACCTGAACTTTTAAATACATTGCCTTTAGATGTTCTCCCTAATGCTTAACACAGACATTGTGACATGGGAGACGTTTGTATATTTTTTCTTTTCTTTCTTTTTTTTTTTGAGGATATAATTAGAGAACCTTTAGGAATTAAAAAGTGATGGAAATCATTGAGTTGAAGAGAAATCTAGGCAGACAATATTCGGATGCCTAATATTATTTTTAAAAAGTCTTACAGTTTTATATTTAGAGGCACTAATTAAAAGAGAGTAATCTGGAAAACTAAATACAGCCTTCAGTTTAATTGGGAAGTAACTTTTGTTGAACTTGGCAGTGAAGATGTGTTGAAGACAATGATAAGTATCATTGATTTTATTATTCTGAGTTTTTGACATATTGTGTACTGTGACTATTATATCAGGGCCTGCTGTTGTTTGGTTTTAGACATAGATTTCTAAGTAGCAAGATTACATATTTTTAGAAATGTAGAAATGTGTTCAAATTGAGTTCTTTGGAGAATTTTTTTACAGGGGTAACAGAGTTTTAAAAGACATCTCCTAAAAGGATTTTATGACTGCTATTCTAGATAGTACACAGGCTAAGTATCCAGGAGATAGAATAATTTAGTCATGGAATAACTATGTGTTAGTGTATTTGATTTAATGTTTATAACTTGATGATATGGTAGATTTTGAGTCATTTCTTAGCACATTTGCTCAAACTGTGCTTTGGAAATATTCTAAGTTAAACCTTCTGACTCTTATGGTCCCATGAGGTTAGCTGTGGGTTTGTACATTTTTAGCTGTGGGAATGAGAGTTACTGGGGGTGATAAACTGAAAGGCATGTTTAGAATTTGTAATGATTCTGTTGTATTCATAAGTAATCAGATCCTGTTGTGCTCCTATTAAAAACCTGCCAGGGGTTTCCCATTAGAATGAAGTCCTAATACCCTGCCAGACCTGTAATCTCCTGCCTGCTTCTCGTCCTTATCTCCTATCCCTTTCCCCCTCATTAGCCTGGCTTCAGTTCTGTGCCCTCAAGCATGTAAGTTCACCCCTCCTTCAGCCTTTGTACTTAGAGTCACCTATACCTGTAATGCTCTTCCTCCAGACCTTCTAATGCCTTTTTCAAGTCTCAGATCGAATGTCACCTCCTCCAAGAAGTCTTTACCAGTGTCTCCTTCTCCCCAGTCTGCCTCCTCGGTTACACTGTTGTTACTGTCTTCATCGTATCTGTCACCATCCCTTTCATAGGTCTGTAATCCTCGGGAGAGCCTGGCTGTGCTGTTTGGTTCACTGGCTACTGTAACCCTGTGTATGGAGATGGGTACTGGGTGCTTTGTAAGTGTTCATGAGGATGCTTATAATCCTTATAGTCCTCCTCACTGAAATAAAGCAATAAGTTAAAAACAACATGTGACTAACCAGGTTCTGCTAATTCATAGGATCATCTGTTCACATTACTCAATAATTGATCTTTTCATTACATAGTTCAGAATTCAATTATGGTAGAAACAGATACTGTCTCTTGTGACTGGAGCTGGTATACAGATACAAGATCACATCTTATTCAATTTGTCAGGTTATGATTTTATAAAAAATTCTCTGACATAACCAAATAATAATTTTTCTTTTTTCTTAAAGTTTATATTAATTCTAGAGGCTTTTTTGGAAATTGCTGAAATGTCACTAGATGGTGTGTTCTGTTTCTTACTTTTTTTATTACATGGCTTAGGCAGAGTGGTGGACTGAGAACATTCTGGACTGGAGGTCAGGAGGTCAGGAGGCCCAGCCTCTGGTTGTAGTTTCTGCTGTAGCCAACTCTCCACAGGAGTCCTTTGGCCCTCAGTTCCCTAATTTATAAAATAATAGGGTTGAATGGAATGATCTTAAATGTCTGTCCTCTTTTAACAGTGTATAATTATGTAATCCCAGGCATGAACCAGTTATTTTTTTACTTCTGGGAATTTTTATAGGTTGCATGGGTATGTGATATATGTGATAGTTGTCTAGGTATCATTAAGCTTTTGCAAGAATGGAAAGTCAAATATGTTTATCTTAGTGGAACATTAAATTATCTGAAAGATTCAGAAGTGGTCTAGTTTATTTCACTTCTATTTTTTTATGTTAACAGCTGTGGTAAGATACTGTACATCGGAAGTATTGATTTAAAAATTGACAGTATTATTTAAGTGGATAATAAAGGTTTATCTTAGGGAAAAGCCGGGACGTCTCAGCGGGTTGAGCGCTCGCTTTGAGGCCCCGAGGACCGAGGATCGAATCCCGGCTCCGGCCCAGGCAGGACCCACATGCTGAGCTGGGGAGTTCCCACAGTTCGGTTCTCTAGCTGTCTCTGTCTCTGTCTCTCTCTCTATCTGTCAAAAGTAAAATAGAAATAAATATGCACTGAAGATAAAACAATTACTCTCTA
>PVKE010035407.1:0-16913 GCA_004027555.1 Craseonycteris thonglongyai | reverse complement strand
AGGAGTAACTCAAAGCTCCTGTTATCTGTCCTTCTCACCACAAGGTGAGAATATTCTAACAGAAACTGGTGAGGATTAAGGACATTTCATTGGACCTTAGTCAAAAAGATATAGGACATTCTTTTGTGAAGAAGACAATTAATAATAAGGGCACAAGGAAGATGTGTCTCTTTTTGGATAAGCTTTGCTTCTCATGAAGAATTTCCCAAGGAGTGGGCCATTTTAATTGAGAACTCAGGTAACCATAAGTATATGTCTAAATGATTGATGAGTTGGTAATTGATTGAAGACTTACGATTTGAGAAGCTAAGAAAACAATTATCATCAACAACATAATTAAATTAAAATTGTAGAAAATTATTGGCTTTCGTATACAATATTCCAGGTACAAAAATGATTTGGATTATTGGTAGGATTATCCTGTAATGTATAAATACAAATAATATAAAGTTTCAGCTTTGGATTATAAAATCATGTTTTAAAATAAGTCATTGGGATGCCAGGATAACTCAGCAGGTTGAACTCTTGAGTTGCAACTGTGAGGTCTAGGTATTGACTCCCAGCCCTGTCCTGTGCAAACCCGTATGCTGAACTTTGGTGCAACTGGTAACTGCTGGAATGGTGGTGAGGGTTCTCCCCTCCAATGCAGGAGGCCCTCATTTTGTTTCTTGCCCTTCATGGCCCCAAATTCACCTGTGTGGAAAGACACTATGTCATAACTACTGATGTACAACTATGGAGACTGTTCTAGGCCCTCCGTACTTCTCTCTCTTTCTCTCCCTCTCACCTTCTCTCAAACAATAAAATAAAAATATTTTAGAAAATAAAATAACAATCATTTTTGAGTAACAAAGAAGTCATCAGTACTGTTCAGCAAATATTTTCTGCTAGTAGCTTACTAGAAACTTATTTCCTGGCCCTTTTGTGAGGAGGGATGAACATGTGAGTAGTTCTGAGTAGTTCTGGTAAGTGAGCTTTGAGTAGGACTAATGTGTATAACTTCTGAGCCAGAATATTTGATAGCTGATACAGTTTTCTTTTGACATTAATCCAGAGTTTTTATTCTACCTGATGCGATACCAATCATGGCTACTTCATCTACCTTGGTCTAGGATATGAAAATGCACAACAGAATCATTGGCCACAGAAATTGGGGGGGGGGGGAGGAAGGATACTTTATTATTTTAAGCCACTGAGATTTTGGATTTGTTTGACCATTCACAACTAGCCTATCCTGAAATGGGTTAGGAAGAAAAAATACATGTACACACACAAAAAAACAATTTTTGAATTAAAAAATAATTCTGTGTAGACAAAGGCACTGTGGTTCAAAATTGCTAACTATTAAGAACTTTAAATTTATGATTAACCTCAGTACTAAACAGCCTGTTTAGTAGCCTGGCAACTTAACTTTAGTTCTCTTGGATCTCTCAAATATTTTAATTGCCCTTGAGAATTAAGTCCAGATACTTTTTTTTTTCGATTCTGAGAGTATCTCTGCCAGTGCTTTAAAGATTATATATATCTATATATCTATCTCTGTCTCTGCATCTAATCTACATCTTTGTCTGTATCATCTATCTATCTATCACCTGTCTATCTATCTATCAAGTGAAGTTGACTGGGCTTGGTAATAGACTGATGTAGAGTGTGAAGTAGGTAGAAGTGTCAAGCTTGGCTCCCAGGCTTCTGATTAAAAGATCGGATTAACAGCAATGTCTTTCACTGGGATAAGAAACACTGGCAGAGAAACTGGTTTTGAATGAAGATTGTAAGTTTATTTTAGGGCATGTTGACTTTAAATCACCTTAACACATTAAAGAGTAGATCCAAGATGCTAATTAGATAGTAAAGTCTGGACTTCAAAAGAGAGGTCTGAACTTCAATAAATGTTAATGATTTACCTGTATATGGGACAATATAAGTCATGTGCATGAATAAAATGGAAAGAGAATAGTATGAGATAAAGACTTTAAGGCAAAATCTTGGAAAAATATTAATGTTTATTATACAGACCAAATGCTTATAAAGCAGATATTGAAGGAGTGATTAAGAAGAGATAGAGAAGTGAAATCAGGGGAGTACTGCATAATAAAAGTATTACAAAATAAAAGCCAAGGGAAGAAAATCTCTTAAGAATTGTTTCATAGTGTTGATGGTGCTGAAAATTTAAGTAAAATGAGTACTATGAGATTTAGCAAAATTGAGATCACTGTTGACTTCAGAAAGACCTGTTTCAGTGGAGTATGGAGCTAGGACATACTTTTTTAAAATTTATTTATTGTTAAATTTAATGAGGTTACATTGGTTGGTAGCAATTAGATAGTTTACAGATATACAAGTCCATATCACATCATTCATGCATCGTATTATGTGCCCATCACTCAGTATCAGTTCCCCTTCCATCACCTTATATCTGGTGCCCACTCCCACCTCCACCCACAACTTCCCCCCCCTCTTCCCCCCTCTCCTGGTAACCACCAAACCATTGAGTGTGTCCATAATGCTAGTGTCCCCTCCCACCTCCCCTCCCACGCTCCCTCCCCCCTTCTTCCCTTCCCTCTGGTAATCACCAAGCTATTGAGTGTGTCCATAGGTCTCTGTGTCTTTGTTACTTTCACTTTTATATTCCACCTATAAGTGAGGTCATATGTTCCCTGATTCTTTCAGTTTGACTTATTTCGCTTAATAAGATGGTCTCTAGGTCCATCCATGTTGCCAGAAATGACTGTAATTTATAATTTCTTATCGCTGAGTAGTATTCCATTGTGTAAATGTGCCACATCTTCTTTATCCAGTCGTCTATCGAAGGACATTTTGGTTGTTTCCATGTTCTGGCCACTGTGAACAGTGCTGCGATGAACATACGGGTACAAACATCTTTAAAGATTAAGGTTTTCAAGTTTTTTGGGTAGATGCCCAGTAGAGGGATGGCTGGGTCATATGGCAATTCCATTCGTAATTTTTTGAGGAATCTTCATACAGCCTTCCATAGTGGTTGTACCAGTTTACATTCCCACCAGCAGTGTATGAGGGTTCCTTTTTGTAGGACATACTTTTTTAAAAAAATATGATGCTACTATTGGTAGATTTCCCCCCCCCCTCTTCATTTCTAGGTACCTTAATGATTTGTAGCTTCTTTTGATTTTTAGAAAACATGATGCAGGTAATAGTACACTTGATAAATTATGAACAGTGCTTAATTAAAACCTTAAAAAACATTACAATAGTAATATAGCATATGATAAAACACTTTTGTGCACATTGATTCATAAAAACCCTGGGATCCTACCTTCCTCAACACTATTGTAAAATCTATAAACAGTCACCTCTTTCATTGCCTTAGACTAATCAATTGAAGATAACATCTCAATATTGTGCTCACAAGTCAATTTTGAAAATAGCAATTTATTTACGTTAATTTCCATGCATAAAGTTTATCTGATGATAAAAATTAAAATGTACATACTTTTTAGTAATTAAAATGTACTTTAGTATTAAATTACTATCTAAGCAGTGCATATAGTTATTAAAACTTAGATCAGATTTCGAAGGGGTCTAGCAGGAGAATAAATACAAACACCTTCAAAGGGGATATACTACGTAGAGCACCATTTATGAAGAGAACAGGCAGGGAATCTGGCTGAGCTTCGTGTGTTTGGATAAGAATTTCTCTAGAAAGTCATAGAGGGAAGTTGTGCATTTTTAGCTGTCCAAATAAGACATCTACAATTAAATCAAACATCTATAAAAATAGCTTTTAAAATATAAGATTAAATAAACAATAATATGCTTTGAAACTACTTTCTCTTATTTTGAATTAACACAAATGCCATGCATGAAATAATTTCATAGAATACCTTTACTCAGTGTCTATGATACTGCATTTATGGCAGATTTTGATGATTAAATGGAAATAATAACAAATTGACTAGCATAAGATTTAATGTGAATTGTTACATTTTACTAATTTAAATGCTCAAAAAAAGAGTATTACATATTAGATTGAAAAAAACTCAAGGTTGATCTTTCATTTATTCCTTACTATCTATTTAAAAAAAATTTTTAATTTGCCAAATATTTGCAACAGTGAGGTGATCTAATTCATAGTCCCATTTACTAAATATTTTGATTTATGCAAGTATCTCTTTCAAATATTTATTTGCTTGTTATTAGTTTTTATTGGAAAAGGAAAAAAAAGTCTGTTCTTTACATACAAGTCTAATTTTGCTAAAAAAACTTCTTTTGATTTATGTGGGGGCATGTGCTGATTTTAATTTTAGAGAGAAATTTTATCTGAGTGACAACTATATATGAACCTTCACATCTTAAAATAAATGTTCTGGAAAACAATTCAATCAGTTCATATTATCATTAAATCAATGCAACAGTCAGAGAATATTTAATGATAGAAATCCAACAAAAGGTTAGAAACTAACAATATACAGGCTGAAGTGAGTTGCTTAAAATAATATAAACAGATTAGATATGCAAACCCCCAAATTGTGAGCTTATTAAAGCTCAAAATCTAATAAGCAAAGACTTTGAAGAATAAATAAAGATGAATGGATAGATGGATGAATAGATCGCTAGGTATATATATATATAATTTTTACTTAAAAAGTACTTGGAGCTTCTTGGGTGTCTGTCTCATTTTTTATTTTTAAAGATTTATTTTATTGATTTTTGACAGAGAGAAACAGAGACAGAGAGAGACAGAGAGAAGGGGGAGGGCCCAGAGCAGTCTCCATAGTTGACAGCATTAGTTTTCCATGTAGTTTCACTCCACAGGTGGGCACAGGGCTGTGCAGGGCAGGAACTGGGCCGGGAGCCTCCCACATAGGCCCCGGTAAGAACTGAACTGCGGCACATCCCAGTTCAGCATATGGGTCCGCATGGGCCAGGGCCAGGATTCGATCCTCGGTCCTCCGGGCTTCAAAGCGAGCGCTTAACCCGCTGAGCCATCCCAGCTTTCCCATGTCTCATTTTTAAAGTTGCTTTTTTTAGTATTCCACTTGTAACTATAATTTATTGAGCGAGTCAGTCGAATGATGAACAGTTATCTTGTTTCCAGTGTTTACTAAAAAAAGGTTACAAAATGCCACCAAGAACATATCTTATGTGTGTATTTTAATTTAAAAATATATTTTTAAAATTAAGGCTAAAGGGGAAGTAGAGATGACTCGAAAGGTTAAGAGCTTGCTTTGCAGCCCCAGGGACCGAGGATCAAATCCCGGCCTTGGTCCATGTGGACCCACATGCTGAACTGGGGTGTACTTCCCATGCGGGAGGCCCCCAGTCCAGTTCTCACCTTCTGGTTCGGCCCCTAACGCGAGAGAGCATGCCTCCCATGTGGGAGACCCCAAGCCCGGTCCCCGCCCTACACAACCCCAGCTCACCTGTGTAGAACAAAACCATGTCAAAAATTGATGATGTATAACTATGGTGGCTGCTCTGGGCCCTCCCCTTCTCTCTGTATCTCTCTTTCTCTGTCTGTGTCAAAATCAATAAAGTAAATCTTAAAAAAAGAAAATTAAGCCTCTGTCAAAATCAATAAAGTAAATCTTAAAAACAGAAAATTAAATTTAAATGTACATTTAAATTTTCACAGTGCCAAATTTCTTGGTGTTGTATAATAATAAATTAATTTCCATCAATAATAGATAATTTTTATTTCCTATATAATTTTCAACACAATCTAGTATGGAAAATCGTAGTATAATTATAACTTTGAGTGACATTATGTACCTTGTCATATCTTTAAGAATTATTTATAGATTTTTAAGTGAAATTTCAACGTCATTCATTCATCTTTTTTAAGTGTTTATTATTTTCTGGAGGTAGTATTTTTATGGCACTTTTTGTATAAAGAAAATTTGTTGTAATCATGCATAAAGATTTTTTTCTCAGTTTATTATTTTATTTTGCCATTCAGATAGTTTTTAGTATTACATAGTCAAATCCATTCAACATACATGGTTTATGGGTTTTATGTCATTCAAAAACTATCTATTGTCCAATATATTTTTAATTTAAACAATTTTTAGGTCACATATAATTTTTGTACACATTTCTATTTGTCATTCAGTTTGATTTATTTCAGTGTAAGAAATGGTGGTACAATAGACAAGACTTTCAGTTAACTGACACCCATGGGGATTGGTGCCAGATAAATGTAAGTAGTTTCTTTGTTAGCCAGAACTCAAGCAACCAGCACTCTCAAGTGATGGGCAAAATCTCAAGCAAATTTTTTTTTCAGGTTGCTTGAGATAGTGCCAACTCCTTGAATTTTGGCTAATGGAAAGTAGACTGTATTTGTTTTCCAAAATGACCATTGACCATGCAGATATTATAATATAAACCAGTTATTAAAAAAAACAATGTCACTATTTTCAAAATTGCTTTTAAATATGTATTAAATTCACACAGATATATATTAATTATTTATATACATATATGAGGGCTGTCTGGAAAATACCCAGCCATTGTCAAAATACGAAGAATGGTTACACGACTGGATACTTTCCAGACAGCCCTCATAAATACATGTAACCTCTTCTAAGCACTTTGTTCTATTTTACTTTATTCATGCTTTACTCTTCTTTATAATATTTGTATGCTTTAAATCCAAATATTAGTACTTTCTCATATTTTTCATCTTAATTTTTTCATATGAATTTAGATCTTCTGGATTTAAAATTAAAATCGTTTTGGCATTTTTATTGTCACTTTACTAATTAAAATTTTATAGAAGAATGGGCATACTCATGATACTAAACATACCTCTAAGAATGGCATATAGAAAGGATGACCCTTTGGGATATATTTCTGTTATTTTCTTACCTCATTATCATAGAGTAGATTATGTATGTGCTAAACTTCATGTTATGAGACAGTTGTGTTCTTATTCTTCACTTGTGATTTGCATTAAATTTATTCTGTGATTTACTCTCAGCAAATGACCTAACTCTTCACTTCACAGAGTAAATAAAATCCAACAAAATTTCTTCACTTTCTTGCTGTAACGTTCTTATGTACTTGATTCAGTTTCAAACCTTTACCCAAGTCTTTCAGAAAAACTAGAAATAGTTTTGTTTTTTTTTTCAATATGCATTAATTGTTATCCAAATACATTTTGTTCTGTGTTCAGAGTAAACTGTCCATTGCCTTTGGGATCTAAGTATTTCCTGTAAATGCAAGTATTTTCAGATAGATCCTCTTCTTTTCATCTACACTACCATCCTTATTGTCCAGAGTATCAGCATTCTTTCCCTATATAAGTGGAACAACTTTCTAACTGCTCTGCATATCTCTAGTTTTGCCAATTTCCCCCACTTTGCCAAAATCCATTCACCAAATTTTCATTTATAGTGTTCTTGTTCAACTACACATTTTATTATACTGTCCTGCTAAAAATATTTTATTAGGTTCTCATTGCTTTGGGGAAGAAGGTCAAAATTTTGACCTTAGCTTACAGAAAGGAATATACCCATTCTGGCTTGTTTACTTTTCTAGACTAATCTTTTTCTATTTACTGCAACACTTGGTATGTTCCCAAGGTAGCTAGTTCAGTATCTTGAAACTTAAACCCACCATATTCTCCATCACTGTAGATGGTTTTTACTTTTCCTTTTGCCTGTAACTTTCTTCATTTAGCTTCTCCCAAATACTAAGGAAAGCTCTCTTAATTCAGGTAAGTTTTTCTATTTGCCTAACTTATTAGAAGTAATAGAACATAGTAATTGTGTATAATATGGAGAATCAGAATTCCAGGGTTTGGTCACTTGCCTTGCGACTATGAGATCTGGGGATTGAATCTCAGTCCCGTGATGGTGTAAACCCATATGCTGAACTGTGGTATGATTGATTGGTAACCACTGTTCTTTACTCCCATGTGGGAGGCCTCTAGTTCAGTTACCGACCTGGGCAGCCCCACATCTACCTGTGTGGAATGAAACTATGACACAGCTAATGTACAACTGTGGAGACTGTTCTGGACCCTACCCCCCCACCCCCCTTAACTTCTCACAAACAATAAAATAAATCTTAAAAAAAATATTCTGGGGTTTGAATCCTGGCTTTACCACATATATACTGTGTGATCTTATGTGATTTTTTTTGTTGTTGTTTTTGACAGAGAGAGAGAGAGAGAAAGAGAGAGACAAAGACAGAGAGAGAACTGAACTGGCACTCCCCAGTTTAGCACATGGGTCCGCATGGGCCGGGGCCAGGATTCGATCCTGGGTCCCCGGTGCTGCAAAGTGAGTGCTTAACCCACTGAGCCATCCCGGCTTCGCCTTATGTAATTTTTTAACTAGTCTGAGCCTCAGTTTCTGATTTTAACAAAAATAGTGCTAGAGTCTACTTTGCTGAGTTGTGATAATTAAGAGGTTTAAAATACACAAAGCATTTAAGATGTTGTCTGGCTCTGAACAACTAGTCAATAATATTAACCTGTCCTCTTACATCCAGTCTTTCTTCTGGCCATTCTCCACAAAACAATGAGCTCTTCAATGCAAAGCTTTGCTTAAAAATCTTCATACCTATTTATCATATTTATCTATATGATAAAAAGCAAATCTTTTCCTTTCTTGATTCAACCCATATTTATTGAGAGTATTTATAAGGCAAGATATTCTGTGGAATAATACTAAAATAATGGTGAACTAAACACATGCAATACTGCCTTAAAGGGTTTACTTTCTAATAGGGATAGTGAAGACAGACCTTCTCTTTATGTCTCTTAAATTCTAAAGAAGAATTTCATGATGCTGTGAAATAGTGAAACCCTGTATCATGGGCCCTCATGGTTTCAAGGCCCAGAAATAATTCCCTTAGGGAAGTTAAAATTTTAGCTAAGCCTGATAATGTGAACAGAAATTATCGGTATCAAGGAAAAATAGATTTGGCTTATATGTCGTTAATGTGGCTTATGAATCCTTTCATGATTTTGCCCAAGTTTGTTTTTCAGGCTCCTCCTGTTATTATTGCCCTTTTGAAACCTTTTTAGACCATAAAAACTATGCAAATTATCTAAAGATACCAGATTCTTTTGTCTCAAGGTCTTTGCATATGTTCTTCTCTCCCCTTAGGCTGATTTTCTCTTTCTATTTCTTAGATTACCCACCTATTCTTGAAGTCTTAGCTTAGCTGTTTTTTCTCTGGCAATGCTTTTTAGACCTTCTAAAGTTGAGTAAGGTTTTTGTTTGGTAGAGCTAGGTTTTCTAAGTTACCGGTAGTTTATTTATACATAGTATCTATTATTTTATAAATAACATGGTACTGTGATTGTCTCCTTAGCTTCTAAAGCTCCGTGAAGACAAGGGCTATTTTCTATTCTACAGTAGACTCTCAGTTAACCGGCAGCCATGCTGGATAAATGCATTACTTTTCCTTTTTTGCCAGTTGCTTGAGAGTGCTGGTTGCCTGAGTTCTAATAAATAGAGTCTACTGTGTTTTGTTTTCTTAGTTTCAGACACAGTGTCTGGATCATTGTAGGTGATCAATAAATATTTGCTAAATGGATATATGAATTTAAAATATGAAAATAAAATACAAGTCATGTATTAATCAGAATGCAATATTTTCTAATAAACTGTTGAATAATGTAGTATGTGCCAAGAACTTTGTAAAGATGATATCACTCCTTTCTCAATTTAAATATTAGAGCATCCTTCTTCCTAAAAGAAAAAAAATCAGGAAAATATTATGGTACAGAAATGGCTTTGAAAAGTGAACTGTCACATTGTATAATAAATACACTTTCTGGAATAATTTCAGTACTACTAGAAACATTGGAGTTATTATGTTTTCATATCACAAGTAAATGTGCATATTCTTACATTTAAAACTGATATAGTAAAATGGTTTTAGCAAGGTTGAAAAGAACAGTAAAACCCATGTCTATACAATAACTTAAACAAAATGTTTAGAATTATTTATTATTTATAATTGCAAAATCTGGTAGAAATCCAAATTTATCAACTGGTGGAATGGTAAACAGAATGCATCATATATGGACAATGGTATACTTTTCAGCAATAACAATGAACAGACTACAGAGATAACGCTATGGCATGGATAAATCTCAAAAACATTATAAAATAGTGAAAGATACCAGACACAAAAGACTGTATTGGATGATTGCATTTTTATAAAACTTCTAAAACAGGCAAATCTTTAAGAGACAGAAAGCAGTGTTTGCCTGGGATTAGGAGTGGGAGTAGGGATTTGACTGCAAATAGTCAGGAGTGAATCTTTTAGTATGATATAAATATTTTATTGTGATGGTTTCATAACTGTATAAATCTCTCAAAAGTCATTGAAATATAAATGTCTAGGGTTGACTTTTATAGTATATAAATTGTGTCTCAGTAAAGTTCTTTACAAAAAGATTGTAACAAATGCATTCTAGTGCAGTTTTGATTGGAGTAGAAATTCATACAGTCTTTTGGAGGAAATTTTGGTAATATATGTCAAATGCCTGAAGATTACATTCTTTTTGACACAGCAATTATACTTCTGAAATCTTATCCTAAGGAAATAATTGTGAAATTATAGGTGTATACGTAGTTTAGAGAAAATAATTTTATTTTAGCATGGATATCTTGCTTTATTAAAAACAAAGAATGGTTCTTTTGCCTTAATAAAATATATAAATTCTGGCTTTTCAATAAATATTAGTAGTAAAATGAATTGGAATTAACCTAAATGTTCCAAGGAAATAATGAGTTAGTTAATTTTCCTTCATTACCAATGATCTTCTTTTTAGTTGAAATAATACAACTCCCTTCCTCCCTCAGCCATACCACCAGCTTTAGCTAACTACATGGTCAAAGAGATAGAAACTGTTTTTACTAGTCTACCTCACAGCCAGATGTGCATATGTGATGAAATACTGGCAAATAGAATGTGAATAAAATTGGCATGTTCAATTTCTAGGTCATGCCTCTTAAAATGAAATTAGTTATGTTATGCTCCTATTTATTCATCCTGAGAATTGGCGTATAGATGTGGGGTTGGTGAGCCATATTAAGTCATGTAAATGAGTGCAACATACTATATGTTATGACAGAGTCAAAATATAGAGGGAATTTGAGCTCTGAATGACCTCCTGAAGCAGAGTTCTTCTCATAGCCTGGACTGGCAAGACTATTCATGTAAAAGGGAAATATACTTAGATCAAATATTAGCAGTTATTGTCCTTTTTCTCATTGTTACAGCAGCTTATAATAGCTTATTCTAATTCAAGAGAGGTAAAAAAAAATAATACATAGTATATTTAAATGAGATTAACCATTAATTATATATTAGAATTTAATTTTAAGGGTTTAGGGCTTGGGGTATTTTTTTTTTTTAAGATTTATTTTTATTGTTTTTGACAGAGAGAGAGAGAGAGAGAGAGAGAGAGAGAGAGAGAGAGAGAGAGAGATACAGAGACAGAGAGAAGGAGGAGGGCCCCAAACAGTCTCCATAGTTGTACATCATTGTTTTTTCCACATAGTTTCATTCCACAGGTGGGCCCGGGGCTGCACAAGGAAGGAACTGGACTGGGGTCTCACCCCAGTGAGAACCGAACTGGGGGCACTCCCCAGTTCAGCACATGGGTCCACACGGGCCGGGGCTGGGATTCGATCCTCGGTCCTGGGGCTGCAAAGTGAGCGTTTAACCCACTGAGCCATCCCGGCTTCCCTACTTGGGGTATTTTATATGCTATATTTCCAGATTAAAAAAAAAACAGTATTATTTCACATATATATTATGTATTCATATGCACAATGTATACAATGTATGTATGATATATACTATGTCCTGTTTCTATATATAGAGCTATCGATATACCGTATATAGATATAAATATAGATAGATATAGATATAGATATAAAGATAGATACAGAAATGTATTATAGCAGTTGACACACCAGGTTATAACAGCACTAAAAATTGACAAAGCATGAAAAGAGTTTGCCTGGTAAAAATATTTGGGATTTTAAAGTTAAAAATCTATTATGCACAGGATGATTAAATAATGCTAAGACATTTATTCATATCCCACATAACATTTTACAGCAGTAGTATGATACTTTCCATTTCTGTTTAATGCTTTGTCTTTGAGAACTCATAAATTCCTAGGACTTCAACTCCCACTACTATACAAGTACCATATACACTATCCCAGATCTGTATCTCTAAGCCCAATGGTTCCTCTGAGTCTAAAACCTAAGGTACATACAAAGTTGAGGTAAATATATTGTCTGTTCATGATAAATAGGAGTAAACTTCAAGGGACCTATTTGTTGCTTAGGACCAATAACTGTATGCCATAGGGGTAGATCTTAAATTGATATTTATTGAACAATGAAAGCTATCTGAGTATAAAGTGAGCTATTTTGAAGATATTGGAGCTATCTTATTTAGTCTCTTATAGTCTAGTCAAGTGCTGATGATATGAAGATGTAGGGAAAATAAAATGTGTATTTTACCTAAAAGACCAGATTTCAGAGGTCACTACTTTGTCACCATGTATGGCCAAACAATGCCCAAATTTGAATGCTTGCTACAAAAGGTTTTTCTCTCTGAAATCATGATTCTCTTAATTATTGAAAGTAAAATACCACGTTAAACTTTAAGGCCTATGCTAGCTAGATTTAGGCAAATCTTCATAATTAGAGTTTTTGCTGTAGTTACTAGAAACTCACTACTGTGGTATGCTATTATTGGACTTTATTTTTTTCACTTTGTTAAGATCTCAAAGATTAACTTTCTGAGGAGATTTTGCACAAACAACACACATTCAATTAAAAAAAAAAGCAAATAAGATATTTTTTGGTGTCTGGAAAGTTGACAGTAAATTTCAAGGTTTATAAATTTGGTAACCATTCTTAAGCTTACTTACAATAGCAAGGTTATATTAATTATGCTATTAAAATACAAATTTTTCATGTTGCTGTAACAACGTAAGACACAAAGACTAGAAAAATACTCAGAAACATTGTAAATTTTGAGATAGAAACAACTGCTGTTTTATGTGTCTCTCCTAAAGTGATAAAGATGATGAAATAAAATCAAAGCACTTATGACTAATTTGTCTATTAAAGGTTAAAATTAGGATATTGATTTTCAACACCTACTTTTTAAAAATTTTCTGAGGACAGGTAATTTATTTAGCCATGAAAAAATAAACGCTCATTCATTTGTGCATTTGAATAGTTTTATGAAGGTAGGTAGATCTGCGGGTCCTGATTCAGAAATGCTGTAGCTGAGAAGACTGAGTCAGAAAGGGCATATATTTTTCCAAGGGAGTATACCGTATGGCCTATGTTAGCCTAGGAGCATACTGAAATACAAAGTATAAATGTTAGGCACTTGGGTGCTTTCAGGCCCAGTTCATCTCACTAAATGGAAAAACTACCTCCATAGAGAAAATGCTCAGCAGCAGAGATATGACTGGCAGAAATGATCTGGTTACATTCCCACATACACTCTGTCCACAAACCACATAATGAATGTGCATTGGCCAGTATGAAGGAAATGATTAGCCATCTAACTACAGAAATATGTACTGGCTTAACACATCAGCAAATTAAAAGCTAGCCTACCATCTTCATTATGAGATGTCATTTTTATTTTGTTATGTGTCCTCATTTCTCTGAAGTCCCTCTCCAGACGTTGATGGATCCTGTTAACATTCACTGGATCTATTATAATTCCCACCTCTAAATAAAAGAAGTGTGGTTTAAGTTCCAAAGGTGCTTGCTGCTGCTTGAATCAGGGCAGCAGGCACTTGCCTCAGCAAAACAACAGCAGGTGAAACGTAGTGAAGTGCACATATTTATAGATGACCCTGCAGTATTTAAAATGTGAAGCTGGATTCTCTCCGGGGGAGTTCTAGCTCTGGGTGACTGCGCCATTGAGGTCAGCTCAAGGCAGCTGACTGGCTTTCTATATATGGCCAGGGAAACAGCTGTTAGGTTTCAAGACTAGAGCATTTAAAACAAGTCTTGGACCTGTTAAAGGCTAATCACTGGGATGAGAAATGGCAGAACTGGGAGTGTAAGATGCCATAATCCTGATGTTAGGGAAATATTTCCCAAAGAAATGATTTTACGTCAAGTTGTAGTTATGAAAATGAAAATATTTAATTATTTGTGGGGTCTGAGTAACAAGCAGAACAAAAAATCGATGCAATAAAGTTTATAAGTTTGATTATGTGACTCTCTCATTGAGCAGCACTTTAGCAGAAAAGCAGATGGACTTTGATTAGGCATATATATATATATATATATATATATATATATATATATATATATATAAATGTATTGATCATTCAGGCAGAACTCCTTGAAGTGTTCCCTGCGTGAGGTCAATACATCTTTAAAAAGAGGGAAGGAAGGTGTAGCCTGTTATTCCAGGCTCCAACTGAGTTTGTGGAGCTGACATCTCAATAAATTACAGAGCTGTATTGACTACTTTATGGACTGTGCACAAACAAAAGGGGATTATGTTGAGCAGCATTTAGAGATTCCAATAAATGGACCTAAATATTTTCAGTGCTAGAGTCCAAAATAGCAAAGGAAAATAAAGAAACCGGAGGTTTCTGCAAAGTCTAATGTTTTGGCTGCAACCGATTCTGGTTCATTAACCAACTCCCCTCCTTTTTGCTTCTACAGTGAATGAGGTTTTTTAACCTACTAGGACTCCTATCCACTCCTACTTTTCGTGCCTCTGAGTTATCTCTAAGCACACCCACTAAACACAAATAAGAAAGCGCTCCCATTGAACACTGTCTCATTACTGCAACTTTCATAGGAATTTTGAAATCTTGATGAAAATTTCCCAATAGGCCCCTAAAAGCTTTCCTTTCTTAGATGTATACTTTGGCTCAATTCTCTTTTCTCAGGTTTAATAAAAAACTAGATCATTCCTCTTAGTGGCCAGCTATATTTATCCTAAAATTATATTTATATGAGACTCATAGAAAATATAAAAGAAAGCTGAGCATTTCCTTGGAAAGCAGCTCTCATGGACCATAACAAATTTTTTTAATGATGAATTTATTAGAGTTACATTGGTCAGTAATAATTACATAGGTTCCAGCTATACAACTCTTTCCATCACCATATATTTAGCTCCCCCTTCCTCCTTTCCCACTCCCTTCCCCCTTATCCTCAGGTAACCACTAAACTATTGACTGTGTCCATGAGATTTTGTTTCTGCGTTGCTTTCAGTTATATATTCCATATATGAGTGAAGTTGTGTGGGTCTTATCTTTTTCTGTCTGGATTATTTCACTTAGCATGATGATCTGTTAGACCAGCAATTATGTATAATGTCTCAGTTATTTCTTTATGGCACAAAAATTCTACAAATACTTTCAGTCCAAATTAGTCAATGTCCAATCAAAAAGCTGTCACTTAATGTGTCGTAATTCTATTCCCAGTTACTTAAGGGTTTTTAGAAATGAGGCTCATCCTAACTCCTCTTAGAGCTTTTTATCCTGGCCATTGGAAGTGTAACTCAGCCTGAAATAAAACAGGCTAGACCTGTAGGGATTTAAACTAGAGACAACTGTATTTTAAAATATAAGTATTGAAATCTTATTATCAACTCTGTCATCTTTCTAGAATCACATGATACATTTGATACAGTTTACTATTTTTTATATCTATGTCTTAGAGAAGGTTTAGAAAAACTATTATGAAAAATCGAGGAAATTAAGACCATAAGTATAGAATAATCAAACTGAAAAACATATTGGAGATTTAAAAAATAATACAAGTCTCTCATTGTATTTATTTATGTGTCTCCTCAGTTAATAAAAAACGGTTGGTAAATATCATGCTAAGGGCTTTGCAAATATTGTATCAATGATCTCAAGAATTCTTTAAGTTTGGTATTATTAACATTACTCCCATTTTATGAAAATGAAAACTGAGACCTAAGTAAGATAAGTAAATAACTTATCACTTGCAAATGGTAGAAGAGGGAGTAACCTGCTATGTATCTACCTCTGAAACACTACTATACTGCATTTCTGTTTAGCAATGGAAAACAAATTAACAAATAGTCAAAACCAAGCAAGCTTAGGTCACTGATCTACTAATAGCAAAGCAAGAACTGAGACTGGAATCCCCTGACTCAGAATCATTAATACATTCTTATTACATGAAAAAATATTAAATTTATTTGTATAAATATGGTATGTTATATATCATCCTATGACTTTTATATTTATAGCTTAATATTATATAAAACAATTAAAACAGCTAATATTTTGTTATTTCAGAGATAACTTTGCAAGTTTGCCCATTGTTGTTGAAAAGGACACTCAAAAACATCTCTCATGTTATTTTATCAAAAACCTTATGGAAATTTGTTGAGAGAATTACTCAATCAGTGAGTCATTCTCAATGTAGGGTGGTTTATTTTAATGAATAATTCAATTACACTCCTTTTAATATCTAGCTGCATTTAATTTCATGGAAAGTATAGAAATGTGTTGTATTGGTCACCATTAATTGTTGAAATAATTTTTTATTGGCATAGGGAAGGAATTTTGGAAAATTTTGATATTGGCACTCTAGGCAATTTGTATGGAACCAACCTGGATGAGCTTCACCTAAAGAACATAGTTTAGAATGATACCTCAGACTTTCATTGTGAAATGAAAGGTCAGAAACTAAGGAATGCTCAACATTTACCCTAAAAACTTGAGTTGAGATAGTTTTTTGAAATGTGCTGATCCTTCTTTGCCGATTTAGCAGTGCCTCCTGAGACTGATGATATAGTGTCCAAAGGCAAGTCCATTATTGTACTCCACGGTGGAATTAAAACCCAGGAAACTGCTGGCCTATTTCTTCCAATATTAAATAGCACCTCTGCCAAATGGCAATCATCTTGAGGCCTTTGAGCCT
>PVKE010035406.1:0-16902 GCA_004027555.1 Craseonycteris thonglongyai | reverse complement strand
TTCAGTGGCACATAATCTCTATCCAACCCTCCTGATACCAGGTATAATCTTATATAGTCTTATAATGTAAGCCATGTTACCTGTCTACCAGTGATCCACAAGAGATTTATATGGCTTTTCCTCCTCTAAATGCAACATACAAGTGATGTTGCTAATAACATCAAATCTGTACATGTTTTGTTTTTAAGGGAAAACACACTTTCTGATTTTCTATGAAATTCTATGAAAGACTGCTTTTCAGCCATGACTCATGAACTCCATCTCATTGCAACTATTTAGGTATTTATTCCCAAATGTCTGACGACACCTCCAGGTGTGTGAGCATGTCTTGTTACACAAGTGTCCTATTCATCAACTTAAGGCTCCATTCCATTTGTTAAATGTTCCATTTGTTGTATATTGCAGGAAAGCAGTATACCCTTGCTTTAGAAGCCAATATTTATACATGGGGTGACTAACATACTGTTATGTTGGACTTATAAATTAACAGGCCAGAAATAACCTGATTTTTTTTTTTCTATTTGGGTTGTTGTTCATTGTTTACACTGTACATTACATAAGCCATTGAGGTACAGTGCATAGTTAGGAAAGTGCTAATACTCATTTTTCATTAAATATTCTTGTTTTGAACCACTTGGGTATAAGGAGGGAAAAATGAACGTTAGCAAGGAACACATGAGAAAATACACATAAAAACACAAGCAAGATTATTAAATATAAATCAAATCTTCTCTAATGAGAGGTTTATGGGGGAAAAGGTTGCAATATTATATTACACGTATATATACATGACTAAATCAAAACCAAAAACTTTTTACTGAGATACTGAGGTTTATGTAGGCACCTTGTAACATGTTGGATGTCGTTCAGGAATTTTCTGAAAGAGGAAGGGTGTTTATTAAGTGAAGAGTGGTATGTCTTTGGAAGCAGACCTAGCAAGACAGTCAGGTTACCATATTGGAATAAATATCTAAAATTTGATCACTCAGTCACATTTCTAATTACATTCTAGCCTACTAAGTCTATCTACACAGGACCACCGGTTAGATGGCAGCACCTTAAGGTCACAGGAGCTTTCTCCTGATTTTAATAAAAGAGGTTTTAGAAGCTTAATGGTAGTGACTTATCTCCATCTGTCAATTAATAGGCATGCACTGTGTGACTCATGTGTGCAGGGCCCTGGATTAGGTCCCCAGGGCTCTTAGTATATTGGCAAACTTTTCTGTGATAGAGAAGCCTCCTTATTATGTACAGATGAGGGCCACAGTGTGAGGTTAAAAATAGTCACAGAGGTACCTTCGGGCAGACATAGCCTAGACAGCAATAGGCAAGAAGGGAAGCAGCACTATATTATATGTATCCAAGTTTCATTTAATGATTGATGACATGATCTTTTCCAGATAACAGCAATAGGTCAAGGCAAACAAATCAGGAAGTTTTAGAAGGTTAAAAGGCTTCATATTCCATGTACTCAGAAATTGCTAAGCAGGTAAAAATTATTCCCTAAGAGATAAATACCAAAGCATATGCTATTCAGTAAGATTAAAGAGAGCCCCAAAAAAGAGGTAAATGCCATATTCATTTTCCTCTATTATTTTATTTTCCAAAACAAAAAAAGGAAAATGCAAAGATTTTCTCTTCTCTTGAAGTCAGGGCTTAACTATGGCTCATTTTGGTGGAGCCCACAAATCAGGGTATTTGCTCTTTTGGGAACCTCTCAGCATTGTCATGTATAAGCTGTTTTCTTAGCATTTTTAACTTCTTTGAAGATAAGTAGTAACAAGTTATTTTGCCCTTGTACACTGTCCACATTTTATGCAAAGTTTTGACATGGTAACTATCTTGTCAGCTGGAATGTATTACTATAGCTTCTTCCTAAGCACATGGCATGGCAGTTTGGAATAGCTTGGGACCAAATAATCATAAGATTAGAAAAAACACGAGGTACGCTGATTTAGGTTGCCCAAGGTTATGCTTAATTGGATTCACTGCAAAAGAGTACTAAAGTTCACGAATTTGTCATCAACATTGTTAACATGCTTGAAGTATTTCTAGCCTGTTTATTAGGCAATAAATCCAGCATTCTTAGAAGTGCCTATTTTATCTTGACAAATAAATGTTTCCACACATATGAGAAAGGCTTGAGTCCTTGGTGGAAAGCAGTTCTAAAAGTATATGCCCTTTGAAATCTGTCTCTCTAACTGGCCAAAGATTCTCAGGGCTTAAGTGGTGGGGAATATAAGATGACTGGATTTTTCACACTGAAAAAAAGAAAAAAAAATGCCTAAAGCTGAGACCCCCGAAACACTAAGAGGTGGGACTCTCCTTTGTAATGCCATTAACTTGGGTTGGATTCATTTAATTTTTCATTTGCTTGGTTTAAGACCCTGTACTATAGGAATGATAAAATGGTGAACACCTTCATTGATTGACTCCATATTTAACACTTTCTGGTACTTTTATGTTCATTGGTGAGCCATGGATTATTGCATCATCTGGATGCCTAGACACTCTGAGAGAGGTGTGTTCTAGAACACTACCCTATGAAAGTAACCAATGAAAGTATGTAGTTTTTGAGTGGTAAATATTATCAGGTAAGATCTTTCTACTATGAACCAAAACCTCTCAACAACTCTAAATAGAATTCACTGTGTTTTCCAGTGTTTAGTTTTTTAATTTGTTTTGTATGGCACTAATACTGCTATTGTTACCATAAAGCTAGGACTCAGAAATAGCATGAAATGGGACTTGCCTTAGCTGATACTCTATATGGTACTTTAATATGGACATATTTGGTATCTATTTCATCTTTGAAAGATACCAAAACAGAGTGATATTAAAATGAGTAGGAAACTCATAAGCACAGACAAAAGTTTAGTTACCAGAGAAGGTAATGGGGGAAGGGAGAGGAAGAGGAAGGAGGGAGAGGAGAGACAAGAGGAGAGAGAGGAGTCAAAACATAAAATAAAATGAGTCAGGTTCAAAGTTTTACTCCAAACAGAGACTTGAAATGGAGAAGGAGGGATTTTCAAATATGGTCCAAGAAAATAGTCTCTAAAGGGCAAACCCAGCGGAGGTACTAGCCATGCAGGAAGCCAATGCTGTCTAATCTTATCGATTCTGATTTCCTGCCAAATGGCATTTAGGAGCCACTGATAATTTAATTTCCTGACATTTGCTGTTACTGGAGATTTATTTGGTTTCTCTACTCAGCTCCTAACAATGAAGTAAATCTTTGTTGAGTGCACAGTTTCAATATAGAAAAGCTAATAAGACAAGGAGTTTATGTGATGTGAAAGACCAGCAAGAATGAATTAAGGAGAGTGATTTCCAACATGCTATCACTGTGACTGACACTTTTTATATTCACAGAGGCTAAAGGCAGTTTAAAAGCTGCCTTACATAAACAGTGTAGTTCAAAGAGATAGACTCTGCTTTCACGGTGTCTCTACTCTTCATTTCCAACCCAGTAATGTGAGGGGAAATCCCACTTTTCTTTTTGGGTAAAAGTGCCAGTAAGTACCATTCTCTGGTCAAGATAAATCTCTGAACTGTGACCCAACTGTGGTGAGCAATTGTCTTTGCCTAAGAATTTCACTTAACTTGCTTCCGTCATTAGATCTATAGAGATGACAGGGTCTGTCGTGCCAGTGTGAGCAGGAGCTGGGCTAGCCCTGAACATGGTGCTTGTCAGTCAGTGTGGTCCGATGCTCTGTTTCAGGACTGGCTTCAGAAACTGACCCAGTTCTGAGTGACAGTTCATGAGCCTTCGCTGAGGTGGGGTCTGAAACACAGGGTGTGGTTTCCTTAGCTCACGCTCTGCTATTTGGTTGCCTATGGCAACAGGATCCAAATAACTTGGACGTGTGTTTGTATTAAAAAAAAAAAGAGAGAGAGAGAGACTGGGAATGGGACCTGAAGTGGGAGTTTGGGGCCATTCAGTTACTGGAAGAACTGCGGTGAGTACCGGGCAACGGCTCTTTGGTTTTTTCTCGCTTTTTCTCTCTAAATTATGCTGGGAATGTCTGCTAGCACAATAACCATATTTGTAGATAGTTGGAGAAAATAGTCTCCATGCTCATGTTTCCTGCATAAATTAAATAATTGCTATGTGTTTGCCCATATAAATTTCTTTTTCAGGGAAAGAGAAATAAGGCATTATATGTTTAAAGAAGTTGAGAGTTAATCATCACCTTAGATGCCTTTTTGGTAGCAGGATCAACAGTACCTTAGCAGTGTTTGTGATTGCAGTCCAGTGGTCTAGGGTCAGGGGATGGTGGGGTGTGGGGGAGGGGAACAAGGGGAATTGTTCATATGAAGGCAGTGGAAGGGGTTTTTGGAATGATCAGCTTGACAATTTTTAAGTTATCCCCCCACCGTCTGCTCAGATTTTACTTCAAAATTGCCATTTTTAAAACAGGCAATGTCCTATGTAGTAACACTTCATTGACTGGATTGAGCTTCACTCGCTTGAACAAAGTGGGATTTGATTTTGGCTTGTACTTTCATGTTTGCTGATGAGCCGTGGATTATTTTATCATCTAGATGCCTAGAAACTGAACGAGTTGTGCTCTAGAGCTATAAATGTAACTAATGAAAGTATGGGGTTTTAAAGTGGTAAAGCTTGGCAGGTAAAATCCTCTGCCCCTGAGAACCAAAACCTCTGAACACCTCTAAATAGAATTCATTATGTTTTCCAGTGGTTTCTTTTTTGTATGATACTAATATCTGTGTTTTTACCATAAGGCTAGGACTCAAAAATAGCACAAAACTGCAAATCCCTGTGACAAGAAATTGAGTTGCAAAACTTGCCGGTACCAATTGAGAATGCTACTTATCATAAAATCATCTGTTGTTTGATGGCTCAAGTCTCAAACCTCAGTCAACTATCCTGGACAAAACTGCTTAAGATCCATTCAGGGATTAAAAACTTTTCTGCCCAATTCAAAGTAAATGCAGACATTTCCAACAAATTAATAAGGACATCTTGCATGCCTACAGTAGATTTAGAGTCAGCAGTAAGTGTTTTGTTCAGATGGACTGAATTTTGCAGACAGGAGGAGCGTGAGGCCTTGGGAGGATGATGTTCTCCTCCTAAGAAGTACTAGAAGGGGAGGCAGAAGCTGGCAGGGAGGTTTGTCACTCACAGTCTAGAGCACAGCCCTTAAAGCAGAGGGGCTGGGCATTTCCCTCCTCCGCAAGCTGGCCGAGCTGAGCCGAGCATCCATCTCTCCTCCGAGCAGCTGCTGCATGCTGACTGTGCCCAAAGGTGTAAAACAACTTCTCTGTGTGAAACTACTCCTGCTCTCTTGCCTGCACTGCCACACCCCTGCACTGTTCACATCACTGCTGAGAGCCACTGCCAAGCTCAGAGCCCCTGTTCGGCCAGCACAAGCTCTGACCCACTTGCCCCCCTCAGTGTGCTGTAAAGCAGCACAGCGGGACCTTGCAGCAGGGTTTTCTTCCAAGTCCCCACGGACTCATTGGCCATTGGCATTCTGGCCCCTTGGGGAGCTATCCTCAGGGGCTCTTTCTTCCCAGGAGTCATAGCGAAGTAAGTATCTGTTGCGTCGGTGCTTGCAGGCCCCACATGACATCACACAGCTGCTCCAAGAGCCTCTGCGGCAGAGTGTGCTGGCCTTTCCATTGGTCATTTGTTCTGCCTGCTTGCCCCCACAGGTCCCTCCAGGTACAAGGTGGGTACCATGGCTGAGAAGTTTGACTGCCACTACTGCAGGGACCCCCTGCAGGGGAAGAAGTACGTGGAGAAGGATGGCCACCACTGCTGCCTCAAGTGCTTTGACAAGTTCTGCGCCAACACCTGCGTGGACTGCCGCAAGCCCATCAGCGCCGACTCCAAGGTAACAGTGGTCCCCTGCGAGGGTGGGACAGGGTGGCTTCCCTGCAGCTCAGACAACAAAAAGCCTGCCTTCTCCCGAGCTCTCCCCATTGCTGCAGCCAGCTGTGTGGAAGGCAGGGCAGCTGGGGAAACTGAGGCCCTGGCCCAGTAGCTGGCTGCCTGGCCTCTAGCATCCCATCTGTCTCTGCAGGACTTGGACTGGCTGCCACCAAGGCCCACGTCAGCTCTTTCGGTTGGCCTCTAGCTCTTGTTTCAGGAGCTCTGAGTCTCCCCCTTTCACTTCAGTGTCCCTCATGTTACTCACAAGAACGTTCACCTCAGGGTATCCCCGGGTGTAAAGGGCCGTGTGCCATCTCATCACTTGGCCCCTGCCCACCCCCACGCCTGTGCCACTCAGCAGCCTGTCCCCTTCTGCTTGGTTTCCAGGAAGTGCACTATAAGAACCGCTACTGGCACGAAACCTGCTTTCGCTGTTCCAAGTGCCTTCACCCCTTGGCCAACGAGACCTTTGTGTCCAAGGACAACAAGATCCTGTGCAACAAGTGCACTGCGCGTGAGGACTCCCTCAAGTGCAAGGGCTGCTACAAACCGATTGTGGCAGGTACTGTCCACAGCACCCCCGGGGCGTCCAGGGAGGAGGCCTGAGGGCAGAGGTGAGGGGGGTTGTTGTGACCATGGAGCTAATGCCGCTATGAGCTGCTCTTAGCTTTTAGCATATATATGCACGCATATATATACATGTATACATGCGTACACATATATGCTCGCACACACGCACACACTCAGGAACTAAAGACCACTGGAGAGAACTGTCTCTGGCAAGAGAAGGAAGCGAAAAGTATGTAGCGCTTTCTCATTTGGGTTTAGTAAGGGACCGAAGCATGCTTCCTCCTTCGGGTGTAACTGGGTCAGCTAGTCCCCTAGGGAATCTCTTAAGTCCACAAAGAGCTTGGGAGTGGGGACTCAGGCATCTACTCCTCGAACACTACATCTGGGGCTCCCTCCCCAACAGAGCTGGGCTGCCATTCTCACAGTAGGCCATTGTCGAGAACCCCCCATGGGGAGGTTCCTTGGAAGCGTGAGGCCAGTGACTGCAGGGCCTGCATTCCCTCACCTCTGGAGGGCCCAGGGTGGGAGCTGAGTGGATGCAGCCCCCTGCAGAGTGCCGTCAGTGGGGCTATCCAAGTGCTTCCCCCCGCAGGAGATCAGAATGTGGAGTACAAGGGGACCGTGTGGCACAAAGACTGCTTCACCTGCAGCAACTGCAAGCAAGTCATCGGGACTGGAAGTTTCTTCCCTAAAGGGGAGGACTTCTACTGCACAACTTGCCACGAGGCCAAATTTGCCAAGCACTGCGTGAAGTGCAACAAGGTACGTTGTCAAGGGAGTTCTGCATGGACTGTTTCTAGAAGCGTTTGACAGTTGGCAGAGCACTTGCACACACACTATCCCATTCCATCCCCACGACAGCCCTGTGATGTGGGAATTATTATGCTCATTTTATAGATGAGGAGACTGTGGTAGTAGAAAGCAGTACCCGGGCCAAGTTTGGCTGTCTGTTGGCACTCACCCAGGGGGCATGGGTGGCCTGGGCTCTAGAGGCCTGCCTCCACCACCTAGTTGCTGTGTATCCTTGCATAGGGGCTTGCCTTCTCTGAGCCTCCGTGTCTTCATCTGTAACTTGGGGATAATAATAGCACCTGCCTCCCATGGCTGTTGTGGCGATTAAATGAGATACTGTAGACCAAAGCGCCCAGCACAGTGCCTGGCACATAGTAGGCATTCAACAAATTGGTTGTTGAATCTGAATCCGGTGCTACACTCCCTGGTCTAGGCCATCACATCTGGAGGAATCACTTACCAGGATCAGCCCTGGCATGCCGAGTGCTTTGTGTGTGTTACCTGCTCTAAGAAGCTGGCTGGGCAGCGTTTCACCGCTGTGGAGGACCAGTATTACTGCGTGGATTGCTACAAGAACTTTGTGGCCAAGAAGTGTGCTGGATGCAAGAACCCCATCACTGGTAGGCTAAAGAGTCCTTGCTAAGTTGGCCAGGCTAGGTTTTGCGCATGGTAACCATCTCTCATTTTCCTATGTCGTCGGTTTCATCCACAAAGGCCCTAGAGAGTGCCCTCTCCCCTTGCCATTGTGGTCCCAAAGGCCCCTAAAGAGTTTGGATTCTCCTCTAGGCCAGGATAGTCTTTGCAATACAGAACACTTCCTGACTGCTGCTGACTAACGATGCTGTGCTGAGTTCACAAGCCTGAACCCCATGGACACGGGCAGGCACTGTGCTCCTGGGATTCTGGGGGGTGAGGGATGGGGAAGCAGGGGGAGAGAGGGAGGAGCGGAAGAGAGACTGGAGAGCCATAGACTGCCATCATAACACCCCGTAGCGGAAGGCTAGCCTCAGAGGTGCCTATGGGCAAGCTCTATTGCAATCAGAAGCCAAGCTAATCACTTCATTGCTCATCTCGCGGCCGCGATCCACGTGGGCCCTTTCCCTGCCTGCACTGTTCCCATCTCCCCGGGGAGCCTTGAAATGTACATTTGAGAAGACTTTTGCCATCCTCAGGGAAAAGGACTGTGTCAAGAGTGAGCCACCCAGTCTCTAAAGCTAGGAAGCCCCCAGTGTGCCACGGGAAACGCTTGCCTCTCACCCTGTTTCCCAGCGCCAACCTCCGGGGCAGGCATCCGGGTGGAGAGAGGACTTGTCCCTCATGGGTGGTGGTTCTTTATAGAAAAAATCGAAGCTTAGCAGCTCCTCGAGGCCCGGTAAGTGCACACCCCACAAACAGCCCAAGTTTGCCTCCTGGTGGCCAATTTGATGCCATGGCCCTGACCTAAATCAAAGAAACTGGTTATGCTGGGAGGTCGGTGCGTGTCACAGGGCGATCGCGGTGGCATGTGGGTCCTTTGAATCAGGGAAGCCCTTGACTGAGCTCTGGCATCTTCTCAGGTCCTTGAGAGCCATAGCAGGGTCACGGCGGTGTGGCGTGGTGTGGCGTGGGGGAAAGTGCACGATGGAGAGGGTGGCCTGGGAGCCGGGCAGACGCTGCCCCTGCGTGCTTGTGGCTCTGTGGACAGGCAAGATGCCAGCATGTCCTTCACCTGTATTCACTCAGCTGTCTCTTTTGTTCTTTTGTGTTTTCCACAGGGTTTGGTAAAGGCTCCAGTGTGGTGGCCTATGAAGGACAATCCTGGCACGACTACTGCTTCCACTGCAAAAAATGCTCCGTGAACCTGGCCAACAAGCGCTTTGTTTTCCATCAGGAACAAGTATATTGCCCCGACTGTGCCAAAAAGCTGTAAAGTGACAGGGGCTCCTGTCCTGTAAAATGGAATTGAGTCTTGTTCTGTGTCCTCGCCCTCTGCCCTGCACCATCTATGGGGAAAGAGTGGCCTTTCACCTCTTCAAAGTTGCTCTTTCTGTCTTTTCTCCCATTTTACAGTATTACACAAATAAGGGCACAGTGATTGTATTAGAATTTAGCAAAAGCAACTCTGCAGCAAAGTTAATTTCATGATGGCTACAGTTAAAACACTTAGATTGACTCTTCTGCATGTTTATCATAGAGCAGAAAAGTGCTAACCATTTAGCTGCTTAGTGATGTAAGCAAGAAGCCTAAGAGATAAAGGCCCTACTGAGGTGCCCTTTGTGGCTCAGCTGGGACCCACTGTGTCATCACATGACACACAAGAGTTGTAGCGGCTGCTCCAACTCGCTGCTCACCGTTCCGTGAGCAGAAACAGAACTTACCGAAATGCATGGTTTAACTTCCTCATCAAAACCTTCTGTTCTTTTTGTGCTTTTGAGTAATACGCATTTTCAGAAAAATAACTTTTGAACTTTGCTGTGACTCTAAACTGAGCTTTCCCCATACTAATGTTTGAGTTCACCGTGTGGCATGTTTTCTGAACGTTCCTACTTTCAAGCACGAAACGTGCAGATGATTTGGAAAGTGTAGGCAGATCTGAGAAAACGAGCCCGTTTCAGAGGAACATCCTCACAGCCAATACTTCTGGAAGCTTACCCAAACTAACCCAGCTGTCCTTTTTCTTTTTCTAATTAATACTAGTTTTGTTTTAATTAATAGTAATATAGTTTAAGAGTTTGCAGACTTGCATGACATTTGAGGCCCCTCAAACGTTCCTGCAGTTTTGAAATCATCTTACAAAAGCAACCATAAAACTCTAGAGGGGTAGCTGAGCAGGCACCAGGAGAGTCATTGACATTCATGGGACATTTCCAGACAATGATGAGTTGAATTCCTTGTAACATAATAGTTGTCTGCTCTTTGTGTGTTAATGAGGCCCACCCCGTCCCATCTCTTGTGATTCTTAGGACTGTTCCTGAAGAGCTTAGCTGGAACTCTGGGGGAGTGGGGAGGCCACCATCCTCACAGGAACAACCACATTTCCATGTAGCGCTTACCTGTGATGCAGGATTGCCTACTCAACTGTATTCTATTTACATTGCTATATTACATAGTAGAATGAGACGATATCAAAAGTGAACATGTAATACAACACATACTTACATTCTTGTAGCCATTGTTAGAGAAGCCAATGCCTCGTTTCTACATTTTGTCATTAGCTATTATCATCTGATGTTTCAGTGTATCCTTACAGAAATAAAGCAGCCTATAAATAACTTGCTTCCTGTCTTTTAAATTCTGCCTGCTACAGTTGCTATTAAGGTGATAACTACTGATCCAGTGACCTGGATGACTTTTTTTCCTTCCTGCAAAGGCTGACCAGACATACCATTTTAAATAGGACAGGAAACAGTGGTACTGTCCCATTTCAAATGGTATGTCTGGTCAGCCGTTCCTTCAAGGACAGAGTTTAGTGCAGTTGCACAGGACATAGGAATTATAAAAGAAAGCAAACCTGTGACAGCATTTGGATCCAGTTAAAAACAAACAGCAACAAAAAACAAAACCCATTCTGACCCAAAATAGCACTTCCCAGCTGTTTTCCTCCCTTGGAAAGGGCAAACTGATTGGCTTAGGTCAGGGGGATGGGAAGGGAACTAAGGCTGAAGCATGTCACTGAGAAATCATCCCAGTCCCTATTTTGTTGGCTGCCCTCTGGAGCCCAGGACCCCCATTGAACACTGCTGACTCCCCCTTGTGGCCAGTGCTTATTTGGGAGGCTGCACATCTGTGCCCATGGACTTCACTTGGGGGGGGGTCAGAAATTGCACCCAAGGCTACTGTGCTCAAGCCATTCAACCCACCCACTTCCACGTGGTCCCTGTAGGATGACATTGGAGGGCCAGTGAAACAGGTGTCTACTGCACTCTCCCTAGTGACAAAAGGGTCACCAGGCCACCATAAGGGTACCTAGACAAACTACACTTCAGCTAAAGGCAGAATCAGGAGGGTGGTAGACCTTCATGAGCCTCAGGCCCAGGGTAATAAAAGGGCAGACCCCTTCGGTGCTAATATTTACTGTTAGAAGAGTATCAGAACCTGTCAGCAAAGAACCATGAATGGGGAACATCCATCCACTTGTTTTCTACATAAATTAGCAGTTAAACCCCTTAAAAGAACAGTCCGATTACCTGGGGCCTCAAGGATGTGGGTGGGGTGGGGAATTAACATGGCACCTCTTTGAGACTGTACAGAACCCAGAGAGGACAAACCTGGGATAGAGGGGCCACTACCCCCTTCACTAGTCTTCAGCACCAAGGGAGAGACTATGGTACATCTCCAGTGCCCTGAACCTCTGCTCGCTCCACCTCAGAACATCCGGGAACTTCACAGCATCCAGACTCACCTGTCCTCTAAACACACATCCTTCCCCATCCTGGTCCTATTTAGTCTCACTGAGCTTGTTCTTTACCCTCCAGGTCATGGAAAACTAGTTTCTTCTCAGCCCCCTTCCTCCCCTCACCTGTTGGCATCTATGTTCTATCACTTGGACCATTACCACCCCCTCCATAATGCTATCGTTGTCTTCCTATTCCACTTGGCCTGAAAAACCACAGCCCACACCAGGGTCAAGCTCTGTTCAAAGCCAGACTCCACCAGCAGTGCACATACTCCTGCCAGGCCCCAGCCATCTCAGCACTCCACCACTCACTCCACATTTCCAACAGACTGCCATGCACAAGTGATGCCATGAAGAGATGAAATGGAACAGTTCCCCTGAGCACACTCTCATACTTCAAACACCAAGTATTTTCATCTATGGCAAGCACTAGATGTGAGGTTTAAAAAGGTTAGGGGACGGGGGACTGGGAATGGTTGTGTAAAAGGTCTAGGGGGTCTCTTCATAGGGTGATGGAATGTTCTGGAACTAGATAGCGGTCATGGCTGCACAACACTGTGGCTATATTAAATATCACTGAATGGTGACTTACGTTTTTTACCATAGCAAAAACCGAAGTACTTTAATCACTGATCACAAGTATAATTCAAAGCTGTCATATGGAAGAGTAACAAGCACTGAAACAGGTGCAGGAAGACCAGTTTGGAAATCCACATCATAATGTTCCACAAGTGGAACTCTGCCAAATCACCAACTAGCTGAAAAGGCACACCAGAGAATCTGATGACAATTTATTGAACTTGCCAGTTGCCTGTGTTCAAAGATTGGCTAAGTGGAGTCACCTTGATACCACCAGTACATTGTTAAAATAAAACTTGGCTTCACCTGCAAAATGTATTGCATAGAGTATTTATATGGATGTGTAACACTGTTTCAACATGTGACATTTGTGCATAAAAAAATCAGAAATCTTCTATGTAAAAGAACTAGTTAATAAAAATAGCTTTAAAAAAAGATTTTATTGTTTTTGACAGAAAAAGACAGAGAAGGGGGAGAGCCCAGAGCAGTCTCCATAGCTGTACATCGTTTTTGAGTTTCATTCCACACAGGTGGGAAGGGGGCTGCGCAGGGTGGGAACTGGGCAGCTGTATAGGAGGCACGACCCTGTGAGCTGAAGGCCAAACCGGGGCCTCCCACATGGGAAGCACACCGCAGTTCCGCATATGGGTCTGCATGGGCCAGGGCCCAATCCTCAGACTCCAGGGTTGCAAAGCAAGCACTTAACCCACTGAGCCACACTGGCTTCCCCCAAAATAGCTTTTAAATCTAAGGCACCAAGCTCTAATCTGTAACAAAGGTACAGTACTCCAAACAGCAAAGAACTAGAAAATCAGAATAATTACTCCCTTTTATTAACCCAAAAACGGTGATTAGAAAACAGGTGTGCTTCAAACTATATGACTCATCAGGAAATTCATTAGCATTAGGACAACTATTAATCATTTGCTTTCAAGGTTTACACAGTGGGTTTAAGCAGGATTCAATGCATTTCAGGAAACAAGAGGGGGACCCAAAAAAAAAAAACAACCCCAAAAAACAAACAAAAAAAACCATTTACTTTCTGCAAGACAGGTCCCTTGTAGTACAGGCTTCCCCCGCTAGGTGAGTTGTTCTAGGAACTTATCTGCATCAGTGTAATAGCTGGTGTTGTGAGAGGCTGTGTTTATCTTCAGTGAATATTTTTTGAAGACTGATTTACACGAACAAGGTGACATGGCAACACACCTACCAGACCACACTGAGTATTCAGCAGTTTTTGACCAAAAAGCGGCATGCCCCTCACCCTCACTAGTCACCCTATCACGTCCCTAGTGAAGTTTTTTGTTGTCGTTGCTGTTTCCTGGGATGAAAAAAGCCCTCAAAGGGAAACATTTTGCCAATGTGGAAAAGGTAAAACAAGTAACAGCAGAAACACTAAAAGGAATCAAAATCAATGAGTTCAAAAACTGTTTTAAGCAGTGGAAAAAGTGTCTTGATATGTGTATTACATCAAACAAAGAGTACATTGAAGGTGACTAAGTTTTAAATGTAATACACACTTAAAAAATGGTTTCTTTTGATTCTCCTCATATATCGTGTGTGTGCATGTGTCCACATGGGTGAATGCATTACGTGTATGTCTGTGTGCATATCTATCACAGGGACTGAAGAATAACACTGCTCCTCTACTAACTTGCAGCCAATGGCTTGAGAAAGGTTAAGAAAAATTTGGTCCTATATTGCAAGTCTGTGTGTATTCTGAAAGGCAGGACTGGAGGGCACTAACAGAAAAAAGATTACTCACAGTAAACATTTAAAGGAATTAAACATACCCTACCAAACAACAGCCAAATACTGCCTTATGTACACATTACTTACAAATAATACCTTTTTTTAATACTTCAAAAGGAAATACTGACAAGAGCACAAAAGATGCTAACTGTTCCAAGACTACACTTTCTAGGACTTGCAGCATTTGGGTATATCAATGCTTGTGCGCACTCAGTTGGCAGACTGCGGTAGTTAAAAATACACATACATGATAGCAGTGTGCTTCATTCACTGTATTTTGCAAATTTCAGTATTGGTATATTACAATCCAACTAAGCTATTGTGAGCAATCTTAAGTCCCCTGTATAACTCATTGTGTTTTCTACAAGATCGAATGTAAGCTTTTAATTGTTGTATTAATGTAATTATTAAATAAACATTAAGATTTCAAATATGTAACTGAGAGAAAATTTTTCTTTCAGTAGGGATTCTTTTTGAAGCTCAAGAAGTACTATTGCATAAAGACACCCTTAATGCAGACTCACACATATGGCAGGAAAGCATAAGAATGAGAAATTATGGAGAATTTTACAGGATAACACAACAGCTCTTTACTCAGAACCCTTATACGAGCCTTCTTGTGAGATACATTAAAATGACTTCTTGATATTTTCCCTTTTCTTGATGGTCACCTTTGTCTGGTTCAAGTCAGAGGTGAAGAAATTTTAGATGTGCCTGGAAGTTGAAACTCAGTGGAGGAGATTCTCTTCCAGGCTTCATGAGGTTTACATATCTGACCAGAGAGATCAAAGAAAGATTAGTAGAGAAGATGCTGGTGTCATAGTAACTGGGCCCTGGCCTTCTTTCCTTCAGAACAAGCCCACGACCCTTGGCAGCCCCCTTGGAGCTGCTGACACACTGATGCTCAGTGTATCATGGCCCTCACGTCCCTAACCCTCCCCCTCAACAAGTCCAAGCTGCCTCTCTATCTCAAAGAGAACTTCCCAAGTAAAGAAAAACAAAAGCCTTTGGTTTTTATAAGAGGCTGAGGGGCGAATTCCACAGACCTCACTAACCCTTTCACCTAAATGATAGCCTGTGTGCTATGAAATAGCTAATGGGTCAGGTGCTCAGAGGAATTTGAAGAATCGGGGGTTTGAAAATAACCTAATTTGTATTTATACCAGGAAACGCAGTATGTAAAAATTATCATTTACTCTCCCAAAACTAACTTGTTGGAAGACTCTTTGACGTCATTCTAACATTTTTCTTTTTTTCTTTTTAAATCAGCCAAGGGCCTCCCTCATGGGAAGCTTGCCCCATTGAGAACCGAACTGGGGGCCACACCCCAGTTCAGCATATAGGTCCACACCAGCTGAGGAGGGGCCAGGATTTGATCCTCGGACCCTGGGGGCTGCAAGATGAGTACTCAACTTGTTGACCCATCCCAGCATCCCATCACCCTAGCTTTTTGAGCCACCACTGTGTTCTCCCCTCACCTGCAAAGTCACATGGCACCAAGACCCTGGAACAGCAGGAAGCACAGAAAGGGTTCAAGGTCAAGCAAAGTGAAAATGGGGTAAAACCTTACCAGGCTGAGTAGAATCAGATTTGTTTTTTTCCATGCCATCTGACAATGTCTGGGGACTTTGGTGGAATGTTGTAGGACCTTTCAGATGGTGTTGTTCTCTCTCAGGAAGGATACTGGACATATGTGCATCAGTCTCACTTTCAATATCTTGAATCTTGTCACAGATCCATTCCTGTACCTTTGAATATAAACTCGTGGAAGGATCTGTGGTGTTGCTGGTTTCAATTATCTTTATGGGTTTTGCTGCTAGGTTGGTCATTCTGGAAAGAGATGTTTTAGTAAGAATCCTGATTATCCCAAGAGGGCTTTTTTCCTGAAAGAAGCTTTATACTTTAACTTCTAAGAAATGCTTTGGAAGTTAATGAACTTTCAGAATCATAAAATGGGAATTCCAGAAGGTGCCCTGAAAAAAATCACAGAATACACCCATTTCCAAATTGTGTCCTACAAAGTCCTAGGTGTTGTGGACACGTTGAGGGGGATAAGAGAAGCTAAGTGTGAAGGCTCCAGGAATCCTGTCCATACTCAAGCTGACCTAGACCTGGCCAGTAGGTAAACTGTAGTGAAGACTAACATGGGTTCTTCCACCTCGAGTGCTTTCCACACCATCACTGCTGCTGTAAACAAAGTGTTTCCATTGGCCTTGTAGGTTGATGTCTTTTAGTCAACTGCCCAAAGAGCCTTCCTTTCTAAGAATCTGTTCCCACTCTTCTGAGCCATCCTCCAACTGTTTGTTTCCTCATATATCAAATGAGGATATTCATACTGAATTCAGAGGTACAATGAGAAAAAAGGTAACTTGTGAAATGCCTGGCATTCAGCAGTCACTTAGTCAATGACCCTTTCCTGATTTCCCAAGACAACATTAACCAGTGTTTGGAGTCAGATGTATCTGGGTGTGAACTTGGGCCTCTGCCCTTAAACAGTGGGATATCAGGCAAACAAGGCCCATAACCTCTCCACACCTGTTTTCTTATCTGTAAAGAAAAGGGATGCTAATCCTTACATAGCAAAGCTGTTTGGTGGATTAGTTTGTTTCTATAAGCCAAGTGCTTGTCACTGTGTTTGGTATAAACTAAGAGCTCAATCAATAATGTCATGTATCATTCTAAGAATGTCAATCATAATGCCAGCAAGTTTGTTTTGATAAGCTCATCAAATGACTCACCTGGTACCCTTGGCCTTAGTTTTTCTCAAGTTTTTCCAGTCACTTGTAAAAGATGCTTTGGTCTCCTGGACATAGGTAGAAGTGGGGTCTAAAAACAGCAGTTTGGGAGTGTTCTTCACATTTGTAAAGCTCATCTTGCGTTTTGTAGATGAATCCGTGACATTTGAAAGGGCTAGGGTGAAAAAGAAACAAGGTTA
>PVKE010035405.1:0-16903 GCA_004027555.1 Craseonycteris thonglongyai | reverse complement strand
AAATTAAAATGAGGCCATTATGGTGGGTCCTAATCCCATATGACTAGTATTCTTATAAGAAGAAAAAGGGCCAATGAGGACACAATGAGAAGGTGATGATCTGCAAGGCAAGGAGAAGAGGCATCAGGAGAAGCCAGACCTGTCACACCTTGATCTTGGAGTCCTAACCTCAGGAACTGTGAGAAAATACATTTCTGCTATTTAAGCCACCCAGTCTATGTTTTGTTTGTTGTTTGTTTGTTTTTAATGGCAGCCATAGCAAATAAATACAGTTTGTTTTTTCTACCTAGACTCTAACTCTCCTTCCAATATTTGGAGAAATCCCCATTGATCAGTTTTGGTGGGAGGCAAAGCCTCTCTAGCAGCAGCAGTGGTTGGATCAAGATGAAGTTCCTGGTTCAATATTGACAGGATTAGGGGGCAGGCTGCCATGTCTAGTGCCTATTGGTGGCAACTGTAGTAGTGTCCTGAGCAGGTTACCTATACGGTGTGATGGTCATTGTTGTGGCTTGCATAGACCTGAACTAGGCTGCCTAGTTCACCCAGGGACTCTGTGAGCTACCAAAAACCTTTAAATAAATACATTTTTTCCCCTAAACCAGTTAGAAATGGTGTCTGTGGTTTATAATTAAGACCTCTGCCTGCTATGATTCAGGTCTACATCTGTGTCCTGAGAGTAATTCAATTGCAAATGTTACTAGATGTCAGGGACCATGGATGGGTGATGACCTCAGGGTTCTGAGTAGCTGGCAAGAGGGACACCTGTTCTGAGATGAGTTTTTCTTTTTCCTTTTCTTTCTCCACTCCCTTTTTGTCCTCATTTATTTATTTGTTTGTTTGCTTGTTTGTTTGCTTACTTATTTGTTTAGTCCTTTTTAGTTCCTCATCTTTGGCCAATGCTTTAGCTAGGCCACTAGTTTCCACAGACATTGTTCAGCCCTAAGTGGGGCCTTTGGGAGTAAGGTGGCTGTGATCCCTACTCAGTCTGGGCTGTCTTTGGAAAGCTACCTTTGAATGTATCCCCTGCCATCCCATCCCAGCACTTTTGCACTCAGCCATAAAGACTGGTAGATAATGATAATACCACATTTTTTTCCTACGTAAACTTTGATTCTCTATTACTTGAAAACCAAGAGTTAGCCAGAGACACAGTGACAGTTCTATATTGGAAGAATATCTATAAATCTATGTATCTATTAGGAGCATCAAATAGTTCCTAGTGAGAGATGGGAAGATGGGCTAGGAAGCAGGGCCACTGTATGTGGCCAGAAGGTTGTCTTGAAGTTGACTTAACATAGCAAGCACACTACTTCTATTTAGATGATACGTGACAGAGGAGTAGAAATAGCAAAAGTCTCTAAATATGCCTTTTTTTCACTCTTTACCTAATATTAAAAAGTATAGGGGAAGCCGGGGTGGCTTAGTGGGTTAGGCACTCACTTTGCAGCGCCGGGGACCGAGGATCGAATCCCGGCCCCGGCCCGTGCGGACCCATATGCTAAACTGGGAGCTCCCCCAGTTCAGTTCTCTCTCTGTCTCTGTCTCTGTATCTCTCTCTCTCTCTCTCTCTCTCTCTCTCTCTCCTCTGTCAAAATAAATAAATAAATATATATATATTTTTTAAAAAAGTATAGGTTGTCCTTATCAAAGAAGACTTTTATTGTTTTTATTTCAGGGTATCTTTGGGACATAAGTGGGTACAAAGAGGTCTGTATAGCTGCCCCAAACTACTCCTCGATGCCACCACTCCGGGCAGGAGGCATCTAAGGTCCAAATCTTTTATCGGAAGGCAGTTCAGTTCCAATTTCAGTTTTTACTCTTAGGGTCTTATGCTGTTCCTCAGCCCCCTGCCTGTGGTCTAACTTCCAGTTACTCAGGTATCTAACTCTGCTCACTGGTCTCCCAAACACAGGATTCAGGGCCTTTGTGGTCTCACCCTTTGGGCCTAGAGCATAGTTCTTAGTTGATCATTTTTTAATGTGACATCAGCTTGCAGGCTCCTATTACCTCCAACTCTTCCTTTGCCATGTGTTATCAATTATTCAGTCTTCCCCATTCCATTCCAAGTCTATGGAGTCTAGTCATGACAATGAAGTTAGTCCTTTAGTGACAGCATGCACAACTGACATGTGATTCTCTTCTTTTTAGAAACTCAGGATTATTTGACCAGAAATATCAAAATATCATTAAAAAAAACAAACTCAGAGGGCAAATTGAATTTGTCTAAGTTAGAAAGTTTTCAAGCATTCCCTAGTGTGAAAGAGCACATTATACTTTAAATACACCCAATCCCTCATTGAATAGTTGACTTAACTTTGTTTTAAGTTTTTATTAGGGTAAAAAAATAAAAGTCAGTAGAGCAAAGGTTTCTATAGCAACCTGGCAGCCACACCTCTTGTAACCTATGAAATCATTAAATTGTGAGGTACAACTAGGTCAGAGAAGAGCCTTATGGGAATTGGATGACCAACAGTTATATAACTGAAATAAGTGAAAGTTACACAACCCACTCATCAAGGAGACAAGTAGGTATTTACAAATGCCTGAGGCTGCCTACTACTGCTCTATTGTTAGGAGGGTGTTCAACTGGTGGTGGGGAGTGGGGGTTGGGAGTATATAAGGTGTGTGTACATCTTCAGGTTGTGTGTGGGAGAGCGTACCCTGAAGATTGGAAGGACAAAACTTGAGAAAGCAGAAAGCTTAAGGCTTAAGTCTGAAAAGCCTAGTGCTGCTGCTCAGACTGGGTGATCCTTGCTAGGTCTGCTACCCTGGCAAGAGTAGGTGCCTGCCCAGTCTTTTTGGGGGGTCAGGCAGATGGGTAAAAGTCACCTGTATTTGAGGGTAAAGTGACGCATGGGCAAGAAAACACAAGATCAAGATGGGCACCCTGCCATGTTAAGAAAAAACCAAAAAAAAAACAAAACACCTAGCCCTGGGAACCTGAGGGTTTATCAACGTTATAAAAGGCTAAACTACCCTGTAGCTATACCCCTTTCTGTCCTCATTCTCCCCCATCCCACAACCCATGACAACAACTATAAATTCCCATTTATGCCTCCAAGAGTCAGGTAGAAAATTGATACTTAATACAGAGACTGATGGAAATGAATACCAGCCATTAGTTTCCTTTATTTCAGTGCCACCTCTGCAAACCAGACATAAATAGATTAATGAACCCACTTTTGTTTAATGTGGGAACTTGCAGAGCATTACATAAGGCAGATATTTTATTTTGCACCTGCTGATGAGAACAGGGTTTGACTTAGAGAACTTTGTTTCCAGTCTGGGTCATACAGTGAAGGAAAGAGAAATGCATTCTATTTTCTTAGCATCCTGTGGCAGGAAAGCCTGTCACCCAATCAACATCAGCCCCATTGGAGTCCCCATTCTCAACAACAGCTCCAATGTTGGGAGACCAGTCTGGGATGCTGCCCAGATCCTGGGCCCTGGAAATTGCTTCTTTGTCAACCTCCCTTGTGTCTCAAAACACACCTCTGCCCTCCCCATCCCCCAAACAGCACATTCAGGCACCTTATTTATTGTCTTTGATCACATTTGTGTGAGGAAGGTAGGAATGGAAAACTGAAGAATGTTTAACTTTGAGGGAGTGGTGGTGAGAGAGGTCAGTTTGGGATAACAACCAGAGCTACAGCATTCATGTGTTGGCTCTAATACAAGCCCAGGGTCATTTCCAACTTGCTGAATGACCTTCAGTCTTATATGAGTCACAGCTATAGCTGAGTCATAGGCAGAAGGAAAGAGACTGCTTTCTGCTTGTAGGCCTTCTTCTTTATTTCCTCCCCATATTCTTTCTAGTTACTTGAGGAAGGAGCTGTGTCTTCTATTATGAAGATGATGAATGCCATAATGGCTTTGGAGTCACATAGATCTGTCATCTACTTCCTGTAGATTATTTCCTCTGTCTGAGGCCTAATTTCTTTATCTATAATATGGGGAGACAGTAGTGCCTCATAGTAAATCACAGGATAATAATCAAGTATAAATGAGATAAATCACATAAAGGATTTATCAGAGTCCCTGTCATATAATAAGTACTCAAAGAGTGTGAATCATTATTAAGTCACTCCCTCCAATTATTTTGGAAATATTTTTGGAAATCTATCTATTATGAGCTTGTTAATGAGGATCATTTCCTCAGAACTTCATCACCCTGGAGGAGGAGATAATGATCCAATCTAATTTCTTCATAAAAGGGCACATACCCCACAAACCTATGCATAAAACAGCTCATGGGCTTCTCTCTGCACCTCTCTTGTATGTGGTAAGGAGTGGATTATGTATTAACTACTTTCTGCTTGTTAAACTTCTGCAAGGGGCGGATGTCTCCAAAGGTTCTCCATGTTTATGCTAATAGAATGATTTGTTCAACCCATATAGAAACACAATGTTGTTCCTGTCAGTAGATACTGTCCTTTTGGCCACCTGGGTGCCCCTGGGTTTTCTGCATACTTGACATTCTTTGTAGGTGTCCCTTGGCCACTCTGACATTACATTCAACCAATGGATCTGACCAGCCCTCAAATCAAAAGCTATTTTGCTAGTTTATTTCTCTGGAAGCAACACATTAATCAATGCTTTATTTTTTGTTTATTATTTCCTCCAGAGAAACAGAGGTCTGCAAGTGAACTTCTATGAAGTGTTGCTAAGTCATTTCCACAACAGTTTCAGAGAGTCAATTTCATGGTGAGGTGTGCTTTTAATGGCCCCCCTCCCCAAATCAATAAAGACTAATTTGCCACATAGCCTTTCAAAGCCAACTTGTAGTTATAAGGAAGTGACAAGTTTCCAGGTTCCAGAGGCACCTTTTATTCAGGAACAAAGCTCTGATAATATGCCATTCAACTCCAAAGGCAAGATCAGTGCGCAGGTTTTAATTCTTCCAGACCTACTCATCAAAGAACTACTGTATGGGTACTTCTGAAGCACCCCAATGTGTTCCAAATGCAGAAGACAGAGGCACATAAATGTCGATGATAAGGTGTGGGCGCAACAGCCTCATTCTTCATGCTAATGATACACACATGGGCTGGGCCAATCTTCTCCAAAACGTTCTTGCAGACTCCTACTGTAATCTTCCCCTCACCACAGACTACAGCCATGGGCAGAAAAGTGCTGCAGTACTGACGAAGAGCCTGTGCAACTTTACCCCTGATAACCTCATGGATAATTTTTTAAAGATTCATTCCATTGCTTTATTTTATTATTGTTTTTTGACAGAGAGAGAGACAGAGAGAGAGAGAGAGAGAGAGAATGGGGAGGGCCCAGAGCAGTCTCCATAGTTGACATTAGTTTTTCCATATAGTTTAACTCCACAGGTGGGCACAGGGCTGTGCAGGGCAGGAACTGGGCCGGGAGCCTCCCACATAGGCCCCGGCAAGAACTGAACTGGGGGCACACCCAAGTTCAGCGTGTGGGTCCGCATGGGCCGGGACCAGGATTCGATACTCAGGCTCCAGGGCTGCAAAGCGAGTGCTTAACCCGCTGAGCCATCCCAGCTTCCCCCATTCCATTGCTTTTGAAAGGTGTGAGAGAGACAGACAGACAGACAGACAGACAGACAGACAGAAGTGGGGAGGGCCCAGAGCAGTCTTCACAGTCCACATCATTAGTTGTGACATAGTTCCACTCCACACAGGCAGATGTGGGGCCACATGGAGCAGGAAATGAACCGGGGGCCTCCCTCATAGGAGGCTAGAACCCTTACCATCACAGTTCAGCATGTGGATTTGCACAGGCCAGGGTCAGGATTCGATCCCTGGACCTTGCAACAGCAAGGCATGCTTTCAATCTGCAGAGCTATCCTGGCATCCTCTGGATATTTTTTAATCCAGTAATTCACACATTTTAGTTTTCCTCAATTTGGGGATAATAGGAGACAGAGAGAGTGGCCTTTTCTATAATAGGGGAGTTATGAAATTGTTGTGAAATGATATTTAATGTTGGGCAGGCCCTTAGAAACCATCTACTCTAATGTCCTCATTTTTTTTTTTTTACAAGTGAATAAACTCAGGTCCAGAGAGATTTTGTCACTGACCCAAGGCCATTGTGGCTATTTTCTGCCAGAATTAGAACTGGAATTTAGGACTCTTGACATCCAGTGCTTTTTCCAGGACAGTATGCTACTTTCAATTGTAATGGCATTTGTTTTATCTTAAATAATGACAGCTAATACTTATCAACCTCTCCCTATGTTCCAAGAATTGTGCTAAGAACTTAAGTGTATTCTTGTATTTAATCCACAAAACAACACTAAGAGGTAGAAACTTATATTTTCCCCCACTTTATAGACAAAGAGATGGAGGCTTAGAGAGGTCAAGTAACTGAGCCAAAGTAACACATCATGCCATACAACCCTTTTAATATTTAATTTACTAATGTAACTAGTCCAATCCAGGAAGAATAGTACTTAGACTAGAGGGGATATTTACATTACCAGAATCTATATGACAAAATGTCAGGATTATATGTACATTTGTTTATTTTTATCCTAAGAGATAGTTTCCTGCATTAACAATTACAAATCTAGTAATGTAGAATTGTACACCTGGAAACAATGTAATTATTATCAATCAATGTCACCCCAATAAATATAACAATAAAAAAAGAAAACAATTACAAATCTATTTCTGGAAGGTTCTTCCCCATTCTGAATGTTCTCATTGATATTTACCACTATGTTTAGGGATGGTAATGTGATGAGCTTTTCCAAATGTTCACAGGTTGGAATTAAGAGGTGGGAAAGTAGAGATTGGTGGTCACTAGGGACTGGAGCAGGGGGAAATGAGAATTTACAAATCAGTTTTTGGGTAAGCAAGATGAAGAAGCTCTAGAGATCTGTTGTACAACATTGCACTTATAGTTAACAGTAATTCATTATATATTTAAACATTTGTTAAGAAGATGAATCTCACGTTAAGTGTTCTTACCACAATAAAATACAAATTTAAAAATAATGTTAACAACCATGCTGGAAGGAAAAGGTTTAAATTTTGTTTCACTAAAGATATGTCATTAATATAACTAGAAAAATTATACACCAATCAGAAATATACTTTAAGAACACTATATAAAAATAGGAGTGCATATATATTTTTGAATTAGTGTTTTCATTTTCTTCAGATAAATATCCAGAAGTGAAATTGATGGGTCATATGATAAATCTGTTCTTAGTTTTTATAAAATTTTTTATTAAAAATATAGTTAACATACAATATTATATTGATTTCAGGGATATGCCATAGTTATTCAACATTTATATATATACCGAAGGAAGTCCAACAACCATCTAACACTGTACCACACTATCACAGTACTATTTTTTAAGATTTATTTTATTGTTTTTGACAGAGACAGAGAGAGACAGAGAGAAGGGGGAGGGCCCAGAGCCGTCTCCATAGTCGTACACATCAGTTTTCAACATTGTTTCATTCCACACAGGTGGGCAGGGGCTGCGCACGGCAAGAACTGGGCTGGGGGCCTCCAGCATGGGAGGCACACCCCCTTGAGCCAGAAGCCGAACCAGGGGGTGAGAACCAAACTGGGGGCCTCCCACATGGGAAGCACACCCCAGTTCAGCATATGAGTCTGCGTGGGCCCTGGCCGGGATTAGATCCTCTGTCCCCGGACTGCAAAGCAAGCACCTAACTTGCTGAGCCATCCTGGCTTCCCCACGAAAGTCAGTTCTGATGAACCACCAGAAGACTCACTGGAGGGAGTATCTTTGAGCAAGTAGGTCTGTGCATGCTCCCTTTAAGAGGGCATCTGGGTTTCCTGCAGCCTTCTACCCCATCTGCGTGGTCAGAAACCTCACTGTTTTTCACAGCTACATGTTATAGAGGCTCCTCTTCCCTGCACCTGTACTCTGGGCTGGGGGTCCTGGTGTGAGGCTGCGGTCCCTCGCTCCTCTATGGGGAGCCTCTGTGGCCAAGATATGCTTCCTGATTCTAAACTGCCACACGGAGGTTTGGGACCAACTTGTTTTGCTTCTCTGGCCCTCCTACCAGTCTTGATGTGGCTTCTTCTTTATATTCATAGTTATAAAACTTCTGTTCCGCTAGACTTCATATGGTTCTCCAATGTTCTGTAATTTAGTAGTAATTTTAATGTGTTCACAGGAAGAATAAGGCAGTTTTTAGTCCACCATCTTGAATCTCTCTATCTTATTTTTAGTTTTTTGAGGAAACTCTAAAAAGGTTTTTTGAGTCACTGCTTTCCATAGTGATGACACCAATTTACATTTCCACAAACAGCAAATGAGGGTTTCCTTCTCTCCCCATCCTCAGCCATCACTTGTTGTTTGTAGATTTATTGATGTTAGCCATTCTGACGGGTGTGCAGTGATATATGTTCTACCCTGTCAGTGGGTCATTACAGTTTGGAATCAAATGAATATTCAAAAACAATAATTGAGAATGGGCTGGGAAAATGTCATAAAGTCTGTGTCCCTATAAAGCATTTAAAAAATAGCTACAAGAGGGCTGGTGCATAAGCATCAGTTGCAAATTTCTCCTGATACAAGACTATAAGCAAATTATGTTGGGCTCTGTATTTAACTAGCCTGAAGTTTAAACCCATTTTCCCTGGGATCTTAGCCAGATATTATAGAATAATACAAGTCTTGGATGGATGTTTTATTGGGAAGTAGAAAGCCATTGCCCAGGTGTTGATGTAGGAACAACAGCAGATAGAAACAGAGTTATCTTTGTAACTAGAGTGTGATCAGAAAAAAAGGAAAATGCTACCTACCTTAACTATGGGATTGTGATTTGTTGTTGAAAAAAGTATTTTTTTTTTCTGTTCTTGCAGCATCCTGTGATTGCCTTTGTCATTTTATTTGTATGAGGTGGGACTGCATTTGTGTCAGACATTTCTGGAATTATTTCTGGGAATTCTTAAAATGACGCGAAGTGCCAGGTTTGCATCAGTAGCCATGAATCATTGTAGTGATAATGTCAACATCCTCTAGCCAATGACTACCAAGAGCACACATGTAGTGATCAAGTTGGGTTCATCACTTGTTAACAGTGAGAGAGAACAGACACCATGGAGAAATGTGAGGTGTCTCAAAAAAAAGAGTGTTAAAAAGATTTATTATAGGATTCAAGCTTTGGTTGGGTGACTTGGAGAAGGGTCAAAGGAAGCTGTGGGTCACTCTAGTTTGGGTGTTGCAAGAAAGCAGAGCAAATTCTTGATCAAGTATTACAATACATTTTAATCTGGTGTGGGAGGCAGAAGATGTAATTGGTAAAGAAACAGCCATCATCCTATTAGCTGGGAAAGAGAAATAATTGGTCACTTCTCTGGCTTGGACAATGTTTATATTTTGTGTTCAAACATTATGGAATGGTTTTGTTTTTGCCTTGATCCATCATGGTCACAGAGTTGATTTGTCTGATATTCATGTTCTGTGACATTGTTTATGTTCAACAGAACATCAAGCCTAGTTTGGTGTTGCTACTAGTGCCAGAGCAGCTCCTAGCAACAACAAGGCCTACCTGGTAGTACCAGACTAGTTCCTGGATGTTAGATGAATTTCTCTTTCTCAGTATAGTATTTTACCAGAAGGACACGTGCAAGGGGCTTCCTTGAGTGTTTTTCAAATAGGCTTGACCTCCACCTCCGTCCAGCAGGCATTTCTGTCTCTAAGCTCACATTTTCTTGCCCTTACTGTCTACCTGGTCCCTTTTGGGAGGCCTAACCCAAGCTCTACCTCTTCCATGAAGCTATCTCTGACCACTCCACTCCAAAAAACTTTCTTACTGCTCTGATCTTAGTGTCTTTATTGTTTGCTCTACTTCATTGGCATTCTCAGATTACACCAAGACTGTTTTTCTCATTACCATACCTTAGGGCGTAATACTACACGCAATCTATGTATGTACTGATAAGTGGTGACATGCACCTACAGAATAAGAGAAAATACTTGAAAACTATATACCTGCTAAGGAGTTAATATCCAAAATACATAAGAAACTCATACAATTCAATAGCAACAACATCATCATCATCTCATTTTAAAATGAGCAGAGGACCTGAATAGACATCTTTCCAGGGAAGACATACTGATGGGCACCAGGTACATGAAAAAATGCTGAACATCACTAATGCAAATCAAAAGCACAGTGAGATATTACCTCACACCTGTCAGAATGGCTATCATCAAAAAGTTAAGAGATGATAAGTGCAGGTGAGTATGTGGGGAAAAAGGGAACACTTGTACACTGTTGATGGGAATATAAACTTGTGCAGCCTCTGTGGAAAACAGCATGGAGGTTCCTCAAAAATTAAAAATAGATCTACCTTATGATCACACAATCCTACTTCTGGGTATATATCCAAAGGAAGTGAAATCACTACCTTAAAGACATATCTGCACCCTCCTGCTCATTGTACATTATTCACAACAGCTAAGGCAGGAAAAGAGCCTAAGTGTCCACTGACAGATAAATGAATAAAAAATGTGATATATGTATATGTATATATATATATATATATATATATATATATATATATATATATATATATATAGGCCTGTCCAGAAAAAAATCCAGCCATTGTCAAAATACTGAGAATGGTTACATGGTTAGATACTTTCTGGACAACTTTCTGGACAATCCTCGTATATACACAAATATATATATTATTCAGTAAAAAAAAATCTGCTATATGTGACAATACGGATGGACCTCTTTGAAGGCATTATGTTAAGTGAAATGAGTGAGACAGAAAAGCACAAATACTGTATCATCTCACTTATATGTGGAATCTTAAAAAGCCAAACTCATAGAAACAGAATAGATGGTAGTTGTCAGGTGCTAGGGGGTTGGAGATGTACAAGGGGGATGTGGAAATGTTGGTCAAAAGGTAAGAACTTTCCATTATAAGATGAATAAATTCTGGGGGTGTAATGTGCAGCATGGTGACTATAGTTAACAATGCTGTATTATACATTTGAAAGCTGCTACCACAAAAAAGTGGTAACTATGTGATATGATGGAGGTGTTAACTAACCTAATTGTAGTAATCATTTCCCAATATATACCTGCATCAAATAATCACTGTTGTACACCGTAAATGTACACACTGTTATATGTCCATTGTATCTCAATAAAGCCGGGGGGGAGGGGTAAAATGGAGGGCTGGAGGTGAGAGGATGGTGTCAGAGCTTTGTGGAAGTGGTTTAGGAGAGGTGAAAGAAGCTATAGGTGAGTGTCCTTTTATTGTAAACCTGGAAGGACAAGGAAAAGAAACCAGAAATAGAACTTTCCTGGAGCCACTACCTCGCCACCCCTCTTGGAATCAGATCGGAAGTCAGAGCTGTAAAAATAACTACAACAGCAACAAAATCAGAAAAACTTGTAACTTGTCTTCTCTCTGCGATAGCAAAGCCAGATCCCTACTCCAAAACACAGTCACACTGCTCCATCCAGTGACAGATTCTAGATACTGCACTGAGTGTCTGCCAGAGCCCCTCAGACTGCATCAGACCTTGAAGTGGTGGGGAGGAGTAGCTATGTTATCATTATTTTTTTAATCCCTGGGTAATTCTGATGTGCTGTTGTATTTGAGAATGGCTGGCTGAACTTCCACTTTCCCTATAAAATGGAGACTTTTTTCTGATGCCAATCAGGATGGCAGCAGGCACCTGGGCAAGGTACTAAGTTAGACCATTTCTTTGCTTTTTGCATTCTCTCCTCACGACATTCCTTCTTTCTCATCAACGGTCACTTTTCAGTGGGTGATTGTACATTAGGTGCTGTTCTCATGGAGCTTACAGCGAGGAAGATAGACAAGCAATTCTGTACTTAAAGATGGTGATAGGTTCTGTGAAGGAAATAGACATGGTGCTGAGAAAGAAAATGGCAGAGATCAGAGAAAGCCTCTTTGAGGCGGGAACATGGAAGCTGAGACCCAAAGAATTAGAAAAAGCCTGTCAACTGTGGGAAGAATTGAAGCAGGGCCTCTGCCAGCTCACTGAATGCCTTTGTTCTGAAAGAAGAATTAGCTCCCCTCTGTCCATGCAGAGCCCTGCTGACCTGTGCTAAGTTCTCACTCACACTTTGGGGCCAAGAAATAAAGATCTTGGGGATGCTGAGGTGGCTCAGCCAGTTGAGCTCTCATTTGCAGCCCCAGGGTCCGCCAGGATCATACCCTGGCCCCGGCCCATGCAGACCCATATGCTGAACTGGGGCGTGCCCCCAGTTTAGTTCTCACTGGGGCGAGCTTCCCATGTGGGAGGCCCCTGGCTGGTTCCTACCCTGTGCAGCCCCCCACCCACCTGTGGAATGAAACTATATCGAAAAATTAATGACGAACATCTATAAAGAATGCTCTGGGTCTTCCCCATTCTCTCTCTCTCCTCTCTCTCTCTTTCTCTCTCTCTCTCTGTCAAAAACAATAAAAATTTAAAAAAAGGACTTAAACCTAGAGCACCTGACTCTTAAAACAAAGAAATAAAGATGTTTTTCTAGGAAATTACAGCCCCACACTATCCACTATCCACTGAGCTGAAATCTAGCTGCAATCTGCTGTCGTATAGCTGCAAAAGCAAATTGCGGGCTAGATTTCAGCCCACCCTACAGTGGACAGCTTTGTGTGGAAAACGATCTGCACAATCTTACATAGGAGTAGGGTGGTAAGGACCTTGCTTCAACTCTCCCCATGGCTGACTTCAAGCTTACGGAGTCACATGTGCAGAAAGGAACTTCATGTATTCTAGAAACCATGAGACCAGTGGAAGGCAGAGGCCAGATCACACAGGGTCTTGTAGGAGTAGGGTGGAATAAAGAGTTTGTATCTTATTTAATCCTTGAGAAGCCCAGTGAAAGTTTTTAAGTAGAGTGAGTGAAAGAATCTGAGTTACATTTTAAGAAAATCACTCTGGTTGCTGTGCAGAGGATCTACCGGGGGTGGGGGTGGGGGTCCTCTGATATTAGCAACACTAATTCCATTTTCAGCCTTCATTCTCCTTTGCCATGTAACCTAATGTATTCACAGGGTTCCAGGGAAGAGGATATGGACAACTTGGGTGGGTGGGGGGAGCATTATTCTGCCTACGTCAGAGTGATTATAACAATAGCCAATGGATGGACTCTGAATTGGGGAAGGAAACAAATGGAGAAACAGTGGTCCAATGAAGAATAAAAAAGTAGTGAGGTCAATGGATTGGAGAAGTAATCTGATGAGATTGAAGAACTAGAATAGCACTAGAGTAGAAATTTTCAAAATAGTGCAGTTTTACAGGGAAGCCGGGACAACTCAGCAGCTTAAGCACTTGCTTTGCAGCCCCAGGTACCGAGAATGAAATCCCGGCCCGTGCAGACCCATGTGCTAAACTAGGGTGAGCTTCCCATGCGGTGGAGCGGGGGGTAGTTTGGTTCTCACACCCTGGTTCAGTCCCTGGCTCAAGGGGGTGTGCGTCCCATGCAGGAGGCCCCCAGCCCAGTTCCCGCCCTGCGCGGCCCCCGCCCACCTGTGTGGAATGAAACCATGTTGAAAACTGATGGCGTACAACTGTGGAGACTACTCTGCGCCCTCCCCCTTCTCTCTGTCTCTATCATAATCAAATAAATTTTAAAAAATGGTGCAGTTTCCGGTGATGACAAAGGCTAGTGTAGGATCATGTCATCGAGGTGACTATCTGATGTCAGGTTGTAGAAAAGACCAGATAAAGAAGTCATGGAAGTGAAAGTCAAGAGTGTGAGGTAGGTAGTCCATGTCAAGGTTACATTCACTGGGAATAATGAATGCGTTCCAGCTTAGGAAGGACACCTGAGCCAGGAGGCAAAAAATGTCAACCGCATGAGCGAGGCAAGCCTGTGAGTGAACAGCTGCCTTTGTAGGTGCCAACTCGCCCAGGCCCAGGACCTGGCTGGGCTGCATTTTCTACTTAGTAGAAACGATGGAGCCCTAGCATGCCACCCAAATCCCTGGGGCTGGGTTCCAGGATGCAGGGCCTTGTAATGAGCCCCTTGAGGTGTGGGAAGCAATGTCAAGCCCAGAGAGACGGACTCCTGACGGTCCCCTGCCTCTCCTGTGGTTTCCATGAACAGCAGGAGGTGCTCAACGTGAGGATCCTGTGCCCTTGACCCCAGGGCTTTCTGTTCCAGTACGGAGATGGCGCCCCTGTGTGGCCGCCTCTGTTGGGGGAGCAGCCACAGCCCAGTGTGACTGTCTCATGGTGGACAAAGAGGCCAGCCACAGGCCAAGTCCCTCCCTGTGTGTGTGGAGGGGGTGCGCCGGGTCTCACCTGGGGGTTGCATCCCTCACCATCCCAGGCGTCTCAGCACCACAAGCATCACAAGCAGCCCCAGGAGCCGAGGCCCCACGGGAGGCTGTGCTGAGGATGCAAAGAGAGAAAGGACAAGGGGATGGGAAGGCCCCCTGCGGATCATCTGCCCCAGGCAAGTGAGAGAGGGATGCCATTGGTGGTGGTGGTGATTCCAAAGCTCTGTGATTCTGTCACAAAGACCTACCGGTGCAATGACACCATGGGTGCCACCAACCCAAAGCGGGTCTGTACGTTCCCCCACAGACAGCCAGTGGGAGCATGGGAGCGCAGATACAGAGAACACGGCTTCCTGTAAAGGGTGAGTTGGAGGCCAGGCTGTAAAAGAGCTTTGGATTAGTATTTGGCAAGTGTCCCCTGCCATGATGACGGGAAATGGTCATCTCTTCATGTTCTTGTGGCCTTGAGGTCTTCCTTCTGTCCCACCCTGATCCTGATGATAGGTCTACATAGGCAACGGACTTGGCCACTCAGTTCACTGACAGAGGGAATAGGGTGAGGAAAGAAAGGTACCTTTCCCTAAGAAAATCCAAAATCCTGGCCTGTGCCAACTTCCTGGCTTGGAGAATGTCAGCAGTCATGGGTGGATGACGGCATGTGGAGGACAGGCACACAGTGCACACCAGAGATATGGAGTGGGACCTCCTGGAGAGATCTGTGCCCCAGTGCAGACTCGGGCACATGACTGAAGCCCTGCACACGGTCGCATGGATTTCTGGGCCACAGACTTGCCATGCAGAGAGCTCCAAGGTCAGGGCTGGGAGGAAGCTCTCCCTCAGTTTTGCTTCAAGTATTTCCTAAAGACACACCCACTTTTTCCTATCTCCTGTTTGCTGGTGCCAATTAGTTCTACCTCCCAGGGACTTAAACACAACTGCAACTACGAAGAAAATAACTTGCTACCTCTGTAAAAGCACCATCTTCTCTGGGATCCCATTCTCTCTCTCTCTCTCTCTCTCTCTCTCTCTCTCTCTCTCTCTCTCTCTCTCTCTCTCTCTCTCTCTCTTCTTATCTCAAACAGTAAAATAAAATCTTTAGAAAAAAGAGTGGAAGTGAAATCAGGGACATGTTAGTTCAAGTTGATGAGGATACTGCCACAAAGGAAAGGGCAGTGTGCAAGTGGATGAAACGTTTTTCTGAGGGGAGAGAAAGTATCACTGGTGAAGAGAGGTCAGGGCGGCCAGTAACAAGCAGAACTGATGAAAACATTACAAATATTCATCGAATTGTGCATCCAAATTGCCAGCTGACTATGAGAAGCATAGCAGACCGAGTAAACATCGGCAGAGAAACAGGAAACTCTTAACTGAAAATCTTGGCACAAGAAAGGTGTGTGCATGGGGAAGCCGGGATGGCTCAGTGGGTTAGGCGCTCGCCGGGGACCGAGGATCGAGTCCTGGCCCCAGCCTGTGCGGACCCACATGCTGGGCTGGGGAGTTCCCCCAGTTCAGTTCTCACCGGGCGAGACTCCCGCCCAGGTCCTGCCCTGTGCAGCCCCGCCCACCTGTGGAATGAAACTATGTGGAAAAACCAATGATGTGCAACTATGGAGACTGTTCTGGGCCCTCCCCCTTCTCTCTGTCTATGTCTCTGTATCTCTCTCTCTGTCAAAAACAATAAAAATAAATCTTTAAAAAAAAAAGGTGTGTGCAAAAATGGTCCTGAAGGAGCTCACTCGCCTATGAACAAAAGCAAAGGAAAGTCAGGGTTTGCCATGACCTTTCGCAGAGGCAAGATGACATTTTGGGCCCTGTTGTCACTGGTGATGAAACATGGGTGTACCGATATGATCCTGAAACAAAAGTATTGAAGTGCACCATGGAAGTCAGCCAATTCTCCATGACCAAAAATTTTTTGTCAGTCCAAATCCAGAGTCAAAATGATGTTGCTCCTTTTTTTTTTTTTTTTTTTTTTAATATCAGAGGGATTGTTCATCATGAATCCCTACCAACTGGACCTACAGTCTACCAAGTTGGTTATTTGGAAGAGCGGAAAAGACTGCATGAAAAAGTTAGATGAGGGAAAGCCGGGATGGCTCAGTGAGTTTAGCACTCACTTTGCAGCCCCAGGGACCGAGGATCAAATCCTGGCCCTGGCCCAGGTGAACCCATATGCGGAACTGGGGTGTGCTTCCCATGCAGAAGGCCCCCAGTTTGGTTCTTGCATCCCCCCTTGTTTTAGCCCCTGACTCAGTGTGGGGAGGTGTGCTTCCCATGTGGGAGGCCCCCAGCCCAACCCCTGCCCTGTGCAGCCCCTGCCCACCTATGTGGGATGAAACCATGTCAGAAAACTGATGACATACAGCTATGGAGACTACTCTGCGCCCTCCCCGCTCTCTCTGTTTCTCTGTCCTTCTCTGTTTCTGTCAAAGGTAATAAAATAAATCTTTAAAAAAATGGGGGGGGGAAAGCCGGGACGGCTCAGCGGGTTGAGCGCTCGCTTTGAGGCCATGAGGACCGAGGATCGAATCCCGGCTCCGGCCCAGGCAGGACCCACGTGCTGAACTGGGGAGTTCCCACAGTTTGGTTCTCTAACTGTCTCTGTCTCTGTCTCTCTCTCTATCTGTCAAAAAGTAAAATAGAAATAACTATGCAC
>PVKE010035404.1:6680-16965 GCA_004027555.1 Craseonycteris thonglongyai | reverse complement strand
GGAGAGGGCACCAGCATTATGGACACTCTCAATAGTTTGGTGGTTACCTGGAGAGGGGGTTGGGGGGGAGAGTTGTGGGGGGAGGTGGGAGTGGGCACCAGATATATGGTGATGGAAGGGGACCTGATTCTAGGAGGTGGGCACATAATACGATGCATGGGTGATGTGATGTGGACTTGTACTTCTGGAAACTACCTAATTGTTACCAACCAATGTCACCCCACTAAATTTAACGATAAAATATAATAATAATAAAAATTAATTAATTAATTAATTAATTAATTAATTAATCAAAGTTTACAAGTTATATGAATCCAACACTGGATATTACACCTGCAAGAGTTAAGTTGAAAAATAAGTAGTATTTTTTGCTCACATAGAATTTTATTTAATTTGTATGTCAAAGGGTTAAAATACTGTAAATATAAAGAGTAAGTAAAATGCATAAATTTAAAACAAAAATAATAACTCAGCATGATAAACAACTTAAAGATGTTTGTTGCTTAATACATCTGAGATTTTGAAATTTCTGCAATAAAAACTGTGGCACTTATTCTTACTTATAATGATAAAGGTAATTAGAAAAGCTGTTGGTCCTGGGAGGACAATAAAAGCCATTTTGAACACTAATAAAGGAAAGTTGTCAAGGCCATCCAGCGAATGATTTATAAAGAAATTAGTTCAGTGGAGTTTCTTTGTTTGTTTTTTTTCCCTGATCATTACGTATTATTTCAATTCAAGTAGAACATTTGATTTTGAGAGAGGAAAAAAAGATCAGTTTAGCTTTTATTCTATGTTTGGTCTATTATCCCATATTCTAATGATCCTTACTACTTCAGTATGAAGAGTGAATAACAATAGGCAACACCATAGCAAAAGTCCATGATTGTCGCAGCAGTTTTGTCCTAGGTATACATCAGCACAAGAGTGATTAGGCAGTGCAAAATGACATTTGTTGCACAAAAACACATAAAATAAAAACAGAATATATGATTCTTGCTTTCAAAGAATACCAAACACTACTATGAAGACAGAGGAAATCTGTTACTTGCACTTGATCTTAACCAAAAGGCCGAGAAGCCGTGTAATCTGTTATTTATAAAGATACAGCTATTCAATTAATAAGTTAAAAAATTACTCCCAACATCTTATTCTGTGTATTTGAATAAATATGACATTTTCTCCTAGACCAATTTGTAGGAAATAACCGCAGATGCAATACAATACTACTTCAAGAAACTTTGGTTTCACATAACTAGCAATTGGCAGATGCGGACCCAGGTTCTCCCCTCACCCCACACATTAATGCGCTCCTAGCCCTCCTATTCCCGATCTTGTACTGTCAGGCTCTTCCTAAACTGCTGAATTTTCAAAGACATGTCCTGCAGTGCTTGTGCGTCAGAGTCACAGCAACCAGAGATGAGGCACATATTACCAAGCATGTCCTGTGATACACCTATAATTGGGACAAACCAAGCATGAATGTGTCCTCTCATCCAGAGTGCCACCAGGAACCAACTTTCCAGATTATGCATCTGTACACCTCTAATTACCACCCTAAAAGGGACTCCTCAGGCCATCAGAATTCTATCAGTAACTACAGCTGAGATTTAGAAGGATACGCAAAGCCATAACTATTTGGAATTTTTATTAAAAGTCTACTAAAATAATTCCCTACCGACCTGAGTAGTTGGATTTTAAGATTACAAATATACTAAAGAAAAAGAGAGAAAGAGAAGAAACCTATTGTTCACTCTCTCTAAAAAAAATGTTTTCCTAAGATAGAAATGTTGAATAGGGATACTTCTAAAAGATGTCTTAGATTTTTTTTAACAGAATATAAGTCCCTAACTGGGAAATGTACATGCAGATGGCTGGGGTAGGAAGTGGGAAGAGAGCCTATACACTTTCATTAAAGTTGTCTATATTGTCTACACTCCAAACCATTTTACCAAAACAAGTCATATGTCTTTATTCTCATGCCCTTGACTTGCTTCTCTTATACAAACACTTTCTCTGTACTGAATAATTTGAGAATGTGAAAGTCTAGAGTTTACAGATGGCATATGCTTATGCTAAATACCTGATATGTGCATAACTTGCAACCTACAGAATTTTGAACATCCCAGAATATAGTTTAGAAAATCAGTCTAATGGGAATAGAAGAGATCTTGGCTGTCCACTTAATTTCCATTCCCACTGGAATAAACTAAATTAATCACGTGTCCACCAAAGGCCAGAAAAATTAAATGTTGAGTAGGATCTAAGCCAGGGCTCTGCAGGGAGACTTAACTCAATTGTGTGCTGGCACAGCCTGTACCTCACTCAGCTTTCTTAAGAGCTGCATACAAGATGGAGAAATGTCAACTAGATGAAAGCCCAGTAAGGTAGTCTGGTAGAGTTTGCAAAAAATAGTGATTGATGAGTCCGTGCCATCTTGACTAGAAGCCTACAGTGTGTTGAAGAGGTTCAGAACAGGCCTTCTAAAGACGAGCCACTTAGGCAAGTGGATTACTTTGAGCTGAAGGCATTCGAGACCTTATGGACTCACAAGAAATATTTACCTCTCTATAAAAGAATTTAAACTGGGACTTTGCCCATAATAAGAGTTATCACCAGAAATAATTTTCTATAACTTCTCTGTAGGGCAGGGCAAACATCTAACAGTTAAACTTCTGCTCTTATCATCCAGCAAATGACCTCCCTCGCTTCTGAAGCCCCAAGGCATCTTACCTCATCCTTAGCTCAGAATGCCATATACCTCATTTCAACTTTGAACCTTTTGAATATGTGGGGTCACTCTCTCATATATGTGAAGTTCCATTATGCATGTATGTAATCAAATTTGTGGGTTTTTTTATCTTGTTTATCTGTCTCATATTGATTTAATTAGGCCAGCTGGTAGAACCCAAGAGGGTAAAGAAAAATTTCTTCTTCACCCTACATGAGCAAGTGCTTATATGTATGTGAATGTATGGCTATGGAGGATTTGTATAAATGTGTACATATTCATGGATGCGTGGGTGGGCTTAATGGAAAGCTAATACACACATGAATGCACATATATCCATGCACTGTTACAAATTTTCCTCCTCTCTTTTTCTTATGCCACACCTTAATGCTTCATCAGGTCTTCAATTTAATAGCTGGAGGAGGCTAATTGAGCCATAAAAAAAATGCCACTTCAGGAATTCAAAAAACTCTTACATATTAGCAATTTCATATGGTTCAAACTAATAAATTAAGTCCCTGTAGGCAGGAACTTCACCTGTCTTATTCAATAGTTTATGTCAACACCAAGATCAGTGGTCATTTGTGAATTAATAAATTATTGAATTTCTGATGACGATTTTAACATTAAAACACAAAATATATAATTTTCTCTTTCTCTGATAATCTAAAATATACTTCAAAATCTTACCTCATTAATTATTATTGTACTATGATACAGTGTGAAGGTTAAAAGATGTATAGAATTAATGATTAACAGAATGCCAAATAATGCAAAGTTGATAGTATAAAACTTTTACAATTTAAAGTATACTTACCTGGAAAGACACATAAAATGCCTCTTGAGGTTCAGTCTGTTAGTCATGGAGTTGAACTGTTTTTGCAAGCAGGCAATCTCAACCAAATTTTTGGAAAAGCAATAAAAACGCTCATGAAAGCTCCTCTCTGTTTCAACTACAGATGCCACTTATCAAAATTAAAGCTCTCTCAGCCTTTCACTGTCTAAATAAATGATAAATGCAGGGTTTTCTATACAAAGTTGGTTCCACTTGTCAACTGATGGTCATTGGTATCAATTCAGCACCAACAGGAATCCCCAATTTGAGTCTGGTCTGCTCTGTTCTACCCTACTTGCTCTTCTCTACTGTGGTCTGGCAAGATGTCATCAACGTTGCATCTTCAGTGTTTCAGCTCCAGCCAGGCAAAGTCAGTCCTTGGTGGAAAGAGAAAGTGCACTCCCCCAGCTCAAGGGGAGCTGCTTATATAGAAATAAGTCCACACCCCTGGTCCCTGATTGGTCTGTCGTCATGCAGATGAGGAATCTAAATCTTCCCAGTTTGATCGGTCCAAAAAGCACTATCTTGATTGGTCAGAAGGGAGCCTCTCTGATTGGTTAGTGAAGATGCTGATGGGGCTATAGCTGTGCAGTTCCAATTAAACATGAAAAGCCTCAGGTTTACTAGTTGAAATACTATTTCAGGACCTCCTTTATAAGAGTTGGCTCAAATGGCAGGAACACAGTGCAGTTCAAGGTGGGCGGAGGGGTAGGCCACTTAGTCCAGGCTTCTCCCTGAAGTGCAGTTTGTGTGAGAGGCCCCTGTTTAGAAATGGCTGCTGGGTTCTGCTTTTAAATTTGAGCCCAGTTCGCCACCTGGAGTCCTTCTATGTAGGTATCTCCTTTCTCAGGATCCACATATTACATGCTCACACACAGACATAAAGGGCCTTGAATCATTCATTCCTATTTTTAAAAATTAAAAAGATAAATTTACTTTTGATAAAGGGGAATGCATACCATTTTCCCTACTGTTTCATCCCAGAAGGCCAACAAGATTTCAAAGGTAACTACCGGTATCTTCAAGAAGGACAACGGATGTGGTAGTTAAGAACACAGAATTAAGAGCCAGACTGTCAGGTGAGAGGCAATCCTGACTCTGACCCTTAGCTGTGTCAATTGAGCACAACTTAACCTCTCTGTGCCTCAGTTTCCTCATATATTTACTTTAAATAATAATAGAACAAAATTCAAAGAGTAGCTATGTGGACTAAACTGAGTTAATACAAGTAAAATACTTAAAACCAGAAGCACTACATATACCCCACGTTTCTTAAGTTTTGAAGTATCTAAGATTCCCTTGGCATGCATTCTACAACTGCAAATTCCCTAGACCCAACTCCACAAATTCTAATTCACTGCATCTGGAAGGGGTCCCAGAGATCTGCCTATTTACTAAGCACCTCAGGTAAATAAAGGCAGGCAGTTCCAAGACAATAAGAAACATGGATCTACAAACTTACAGGCAAGGTACAGAGGGCCAACCGCCACACTTTCCAGCTAAACCCAGCTCTCTGATAACTCAACACACATTCACTGCCATATAAGCTAAAATTCCATCAAGAAAAAAAAAATATATATATATATATACACATTATATATACACATATTATATACATATATATACACACATATTATATACATATATACATATATATGTGTGTGTGTTTGTGTGTGTGTATATATATATATATATATATATATATATATATATATATATATATATATATATATTTAAAATAAAATTAAAATTAAATATAAGCTGTCTGGAAAAAACAATCCAGCCATTGTAAATATAATGAGAACACTTATGTGGCTGAATACTTTCTGGACTATATATATAAAATACATACTATATATATATAATACATATATATATATATTCTCATGTATATATATATTAAACATATTATAATATATATATTATTTTGTGTGTTCGGTGTCTGAAATGAGGATTCTACAGCACTTTCTGAGTGAGTTTCCACAGCCCAATACTAAATTCACAGCACATTCTCCTGTCTTCCTCCAAAGCCGCCGGTCTTTCTTCTTTTCCATCTCTTGCCATCATCAGAGCTCTCACATGCTTATAAGTGGTTTCCATAGTCTTCTTAAATCATTCAGCTGATACAGAGCAACATCTGGTTCTCCTTGCTTTTCCTCTAAGGCAAGTCTCTCCAGCCCTTAATCATTTTGATTGCTCTTCTTTTGCATTCCCTCCAGGAGTTTGTACCAGGAGCAAATCAGCAAATCATCATCACTTCACGTATCTGAAGTACAAAGGATGTGACTCTCAGGCACCACTGTAAACATACAGTGCACTTGGAGGTGAAAGCAAAGTTCAAAGGTGATTCAAATTCAATGCATGATATTCTCACATGGCTTTAAAGCAGGGGTGTCTAACCTTTTGGCTTCTCTGGGCCACACTGGAAGAACTGTCTTGGGCCACATATAAAATACACTAACACTAATGATAGCTGATACACTAAAAAAAAAAAAAAAAAAAAAAAAAATCTCATAATATTTTAAGAAAGTTTACGGATTTGTGTTGGGCCGTGTTCAAAGCCATCCTGAGCCACACATGGCTCGTGGGCAGCAGGTTGTACAAGATTGCTTTAAGGGAAAGGGGAGGCGATAGCATGGAGAAAGGGGACAAAGGGCTGGATGTCTATGGCCAGGTTCAGGGGTAGTTATTATCACTACTGTCACATTGGTATTCAGAGTAACAACTGCAACAAACAAGAGGTGTAGAAGTCAAAGACACAAAAGATCACTAACTCCATATACCGGTAGGAAGTGGTAAGTCCCAGAAGAAGACCCTCAGAAAAGAAAGTGAGCAAAAACATTAAGTATCCTCTTTAAACATGATCCAGGGTTGATGGTTTTTAGCAAAGGGTTTTCTTTCTTTAACAAATCTGTTATTGGTAGAGTGCTGAGAGAGCAGGGATTCATGTTAATTACTTCGAGGAGAAGCTGTTTTCAGGTCCTTGTACTGGATTTAATCCAAGAGGGAAAACAAATTCCATGGCTCCCTACTTGTTGACTGAAAGGTCACCAGAGATCAAACAGAGCCTGTTGAACAGAATGTTCAACAAATATTGATGACATTTGCATATTTATAATACTTATGACTTTATGTGTGCATTGGGAGGTGGAGAGAATGTCATTCCTTTGGCATAATCAAGCTTTTTTATTTTCTATATGTGAGATAAATGAGTACTCAAAGGTAGGAAAGTATAAATACTGCTCCGAAGGAAGTCAGAATATAACTAAGTAGATAAAAAATAGACTGTTTCAGAAGATGCCTTCATCCAGGGATTCACCAGAAGCTACAAAGAGTTCAGGTTCTCTCCCTTACTACAAAGCTGAACCTAATGCACACCCTTTCAGTGTATAGTCATTAACTCATCTTCTCTGGATATCCTGGTAATATTAATTTTTTTCTGTAACACTTTCATTGTCTTCAATCATGTTTTACCTGAACTAAATCACTGCAGACCTTCATCTCTAATAGCTGAAGAGTAACTGAATGTGAAGTATTTTAACATGTAAATGTTATAAATATTTGTTGAATAAATAAGCAGCATATTTGGCCATCTGTAACATGAGGATGTGGTTTCCTGGCCCCAATAAAATTTCTCAAAGCACTGAGGACAGTCTATATGCATTGAAGGCATACAACTAAAGGTCATCTACACCTTCCACTAACTCTTTCTTCCAGAGGAAGACTTCCACTTGCTCAATGGTATATAATGGCATTAACAATCCAGCAAGGATTCATCACCAAGGCAATGGGAACAAAGCTGGTCACATGTTAAACCAATGAAGCTCTTTGGGAAGAGGGAAACTGGGCATCCTGATTCCCCCATGCACTTGTGAATTATTCACACCAGAAATGCTGGACCATGATGACACAAATGCTGAAACAAACACACAAAAACTATCTCGACTGGGAAGCCAGGAATGCGGAGATTGTGTGCCTGTGTTCCTTTATTTTGCATCAAGTCTTGATGGCGAACTTTTCTGACAGATTGGTTGGGCCCCATGAACACCAAAAGATCAGGATCTTCTCTTCTCTTCCAAGAGTCTCCTCCTCTTCTACAAAGTCGTCCTCCATGAACCTTTAAAAGATTCCTCACTTGGAACCTGCACCCCCCCGGCCCCCAAGTCCACTCAGGTCCTCGGTTGCCCTGGGAGGTCAGATCTGGTGGACGAGGTGGGACATGTCCCAGCCCCGCCCCTAGGGAAAGTTCCATTCCAACTCACCAACCAATGCCTCAGGAACTGCTCCAGATAAATAAAAAAAAAGGAGGGGAGGGGGCACACACTAAACCTGACAAGCTCTGGGGAGGCCAGCATGGCTGGCCATACCAACTCAGAGGCTGAAATGAACCACAAAGGATGGTCTGAACATAAAAATTCCTAAGGTGGGTCTTGGCAGGTAGTCAAATCCTTGGCCTGTAGTATTCTTGACAAAGGTCAATGTTCACCTTAAGTGGGCCTGTCTATTGTCTTTTTGTATCTAAGATAACATATCCTTGGAGTGTCAGAGTAATCCCTTTTTCTGGACCCCTCCCCTGCCCAGGACACCCACCTGCACTAGAGAAGGAAATTGCCTAATTCCTCATTGTTATCTTGTTCCTTGATTACCATCTCTATGTGCTGCAAAATGCTATTAATTCTCCTGTACCCACCAATGTAAAAGAAGTATCTGTCTCTCCACTTTATTTTTAATCCAGTCCCAGAGATTCCCCCCACTGCTCTGCTTTCTTCCAACCCCTTACTCTACCACCTGTGAATTTTATCTACCCGGTAACCTTCCTCTTTAATTTATCAAATAAATTGCAAAACCGTCATTTTTTTAGGGAATCCGTTGAGATGTTGCTTCCTGGCGATCGTCAGTTTGGCTCAAACTCACTGAAGTTCTCTACAGGTTTGGAAGTTTACAGACTCAGGGCCCGGCTGCGAGCTGGAGGAGAGGGACTCACTAGAGGGTCCGGAGGACGCAGAGCAGCCGGTAGGGCTAGTGGCTGGTGCTCTCGGCCACGCCTTTGGCCTAGGAGTCGTTGGTGACGATGCCCATCGCGCGCCCCCCGCCCCTAGACACACACACGCGCCTCCCCTAACTCACTCGGTAACCCACTCAGTTCCCGCCGATTCGCAGCGTCCCCCAGCCCGGCGCGTTCACGCGCAGGTGGAGCGGGGGTCGCGGCACCAAGCTGCCGCGGGCGCCCGGGAAGGGGCACCCGAGGTCTCATCGACCGTGTCCGGCGGTGCTCATCGCCCCTTCCCATCCACCACCCTGCAGGATGGGGCTGGGGAGGACCTCATCTTGTGGGCATCTCCGGGGCCACTGCGGGCTTAGCGGGGGCGCGGCCTGAAACCCGGGCACCCCACCCTCGGAGAGAAAACCTCCCCGCCAGTGACCAGCTTTTCACACCCCGGACAAGAGCAGCGGCGCGCGCGGGGACACGCTCGCCCTCCCGGTCGCCCTCTCCGCTTCCCCTCCCCGGCTCTGCGTTTCCAGGTGGCGGCCTCGTGTGGAGCTTTCCCAGCCCCTTTCTGAGAGCCCCGGGACAGGGTCTGCCAGGCTGAGCGCTTCCTGCCCGCCCTGCCCGGTTTGTTCCGAGGCGCCGCCGGCTATTTTCCCTTACCTCCCGTTGCTTTGCTCACACTAAAGTCCCAGGTTCGACTTTGAGTTTGTGTCCAAAAGCTGAACCGGTTTCTGGGCCTCGGGAGAGATAAGAGTGCTAAATCCATGGGCTACCAAGGGACATTTCTTCTCGTTTCATTTTGTATTGAAACTCAAATTCCTCTTCTCCAGGTGGATCACTTGGACGTGTTTGAACTGTTCCTGCTAACCGTACCAAGTAACTGTGTAAGTCATCTGGCTTGGGCTCCTAAATGTCCCTGTCGTCAAAGGTCGTTTTCTCTTTTAATAACAGATGTAATCTATTAGTAATTAGATACCCTGGAGTGCTGCCCACTAGGTATGTCTCTATGTTTGAAAGTCTATCTCTTTCAGTTCCCCTGTAAGTGACGGTTGTTGCAGGTTAGTAGAAGTGAGTCCCTGAAGAGCTTTCCAGATCCTCCTTTGGAACTGAGAGACTTATTCTCCCAATTCCTGGGAAGGCTGCATGTAGGAAACCCTCCTGTGTCAATTCTCTTCAGAATCACCTTGGCTGAAAAGAGTCATGTCAACCAAGGTCACCACCCCCTTCCAGGAGTAGCATGCATCCAACTCATGACTGGTGAACTTTGGGTTACGAAGGCCAACTTGACCCTCTTGCCCTAACTAGGGATGATACTGATAGGTCATCCAGCTTCCGGTCTCCCCAAGGGGGCTTCACTGAGGCCACATCATGGCCCAGCTTCTCCCTGTGCCCCAATCTCAATTTCTATCCCAAGACAATTTGTGCAACACAATTTGTACACCCCTCAGGATTTGCTCCCTTTTCACCTCTGGCCACTACGGCTGAAGCCCTTCTTTTTTTTTTTTTTTTTTTATATCTTTTTATATTTAAAGAGAGTAATTATTTTATCTTCAGTGCATATTTATTTCTATTTTACTTTTGACAGATAGAGAGAGAGACAGAGACAGAGACAGCTAGAGAACCGAACTGTGGGAACTCCCCAGTTCAGCATGTGGGTCCTGCCTGGGCCGGAGCTGGGATTCGATCCTCGGTCCTCGTGGCCTCAAAGCGAGCGCTCAACCCGCTGAGC
>PVKE010035403.1:0-16904 GCA_004027555.1 Craseonycteris thonglongyai | reverse complement strand
GGGTTGAGCGCTCGCTTTGAGGCCACGAGGACCGAGGATCGAATCCCGGCTCCGGCCCAGGCAGGACCCACATGCTGAACTGGGGAGTTCCCACAGTTCGGTTCTCTAGCTGTCTCTGTCTCTGTCTCTCTCTCTATCTGTCAAAAGTAAAATAAAAATAAATATGCACTGAAGATAAAATAATTACTCTCTATAAATAAAAAAAAAGAATGCTTACCCTCAAGAACTATACAGTTGGAGGGTGGGAAGAGGAGGAGGCATCAAATATATGGTGATGGAACCAGAACTGACTCTGGGTGGTGAGCACATAATACAACACACAGATGAAGTAACGTAGAACTGTACACCTGAAACCTATGCAAGTTTTACCAACCAATGTCACCCTAATAAATTTAACAATTAAAAAAAATCAGAACACAAATTAAAAAGAGAGAAAGAGAGAGAGAGAGAGATCCCATCTACTTGGCAGCCTCCAGATTCTTTTAACAGGGGTAGCAAAAGAACACTGCTTTCAAAGGTGGAGGAGGGAGGCTGACCAGGTGAACAGCTGTGTCTGAGGGAGGACTTGGGAGGACAGCTACAGAATGTATGCCCCACCTAAAGTATTTCTAAATCAATCTCAAAACAAAACTATCTCCCAGGGAGATAGAACACACTGCAAGAAATATAAATGCCAATCAGATAAACAAAGACTTATAATAAAAGTGACAATGACATGAAGCTAGACCCCACCCACACTCATATTTCTGGTCAGAGCTTACACTGCATTGACCTTTCTAGATGGCAGTCTAGTAATAAACATCAAAATTAAAAATGTGTTTTCTTCAACCCAGCAATTAATCTTAGAAAGCTACCCTAAGAGTCCATCCATTAGCATGCAACAACTGTACATACAATTCATAAGCACAATACACAGTATATTTAAACAATCTAAATATCCAGCAATGGGAACACTGTGAAATTATGGTACATGCTAAAGAACTACCTAAAAGAAGAGAGTAAATGCAGTTAACACTGGCCTGGAAAGCAACCCCTGCGTGTTATTCTTTAAAGCACACTACCGTGAGCCGAGAGCACACTACCTGCTGGGCTGCCAGGCTGTCTCCCGACACACCCAGAAGGACTCTACGCCACAGCCTGAGGAGGGCTGGCTGGTGTCAGTGGCGTGGGTTTTCTGAGAAATGCCCACTGTGAGTCCATGTGCAGCCGGGGTGCCCAGCAGAAACCACCACGAGCTCCAGCAGCCTGCAGCAGCTACAAAATCTGGTGGCCTCTGGCGCACCGAGGTATCTCCACAGCACAGCCCTCGCCACAAACTGCAACCAAACACCCCCTGCAAAGAACTGGCAGAGCCACTGACGCTGCTGCCACAGACTGGTCCTTGCTGCCCAGGACATCTAGATAACTGTCCCCAAGAGCCGAAAGACCTGCTCTCCTACAATTACACTATCTTGAACCCAGATCTTCCACTACCATTGTGCAAAGCCTGACTCACTGAGAAACATCCATTTAACACACCAAGTCGGCCCGAGCTCTTCTTGGGACTTCTGTATCGCCACAGAAGCATCTAAGATTTTACATACGCACCTTGTGACTAGTGAGAATAAAAGTGCAAAACAAGAATCAAGTGAATTTCATGCACACACTTCAAGGGACAGCAGTGCAGCTGCAGCCCAGATACCTTTGGAAGTGAGGCCTGAACTCCACAGAGTATCTGTACTGATGCCAAGACAGTCAATGTCACCACAGTCACATGCTTCCCTAAGGTCACCGAGGTGTCCATTGCTGCCCTGACGTTCTTCCTAGGGAAGATGAACAAGGGGGACAGGACAGCGACTCGGCATGCTCGGGCAGTGTGCACAGGGAAGAGACACCCAACACAAGAACAGGGTGAAAAAGTTCTGAAAGGGCTCAGAAACAAAACAGGTGTGTGACTTTTCAGTTCTCCATCTGATTCACAATCCCCAAGAGTTCGCAGAAAAACTACTCAAGAGCTCTAAAGAGATGTGTGAAGTGAAGATGATTGGTCGAAATTCATGAGCTTTTTCTCTTGAACTTCTGTCCCTTTGTCAAAGGTTTCTGCAGCAGCACCCAGCAAAAGAGAAGTAACAAGATCTGTTCGCTGCACAGCCATCTCCTCACCTGGTAGTCCCAAAGATCATTCAGTCATTGCCATGACTGTGGCCTGTCACTGTGTCACGGGCAAGCACTCTGGGGAAGGCATACCAGCAGTAAGCAGTGCTATGAAAGGTTAACAGCGCAAGGACTCAGGAACTTTATAAAAGAACAAAGTAAGAGTATGATGTCTGCCAGAACTTAGGTCCAGTTTGTCCGAACCCTGAACCCTTAGATGTTGCAGGAGAAATTCCGGGATCAAACTACAGAGGCCTTGCTAAAAGCAAGAGCACCAGAATATGAACAATTAGATAGATGCTAGAGGTTGTACCCCAGGAACCTAAGTTCTGGAGGCTGAGAAAGAGGCCGAGGATGCCGAGAATGATGGCTGTGCCTGAGGACGTACCCGTCTCACTGAAGAGGAGGGTGCTGATGGTAAATGGGCTGATGTGCACCACGCTTCGATGACAAATGAGAAATCCCGAAGACGCTGAACAGGTTCCTGAAAGAGCCAGAAGGTCCAGTCAAAAAAAAAACAAACAATTGTAAGCGTTCCTTCAGAGAAAAGCAGCTGGTGGGTGCGACAAAATATACTTGAAAGAGGAAAAAATAATGAAGTAACTCCCAAGCAAGTTTTCCATTCCAAAAGAAATGCTCATTTGCGCTATTAATCTGAAAATTAGTGAACTGAGAATAGTTTTTTGTATTTAAAAGTCCAAAAGCACTATTTTGAAAATCACTCAAAAAAGCACACTGCTGAACAATAATTGGATACTATTAAAAAAAAAAAAAACTGCAACACAGAAAATAAGCCTTAATATAAACTAGATTTTAAGTAATAGCAATGTAAGAGTATCATGCCACCCATTTTAACAAATATGCCACATTAATGCAAAAATAAAATGGGGGGTGCATATGGAGACTTTCTGTACTGCCTGCACAAACTTCTATAAATTGAAATGTTCTAAAAATTAAAGTATTAAATTTTTAAAAATCTGCAGATGTGGACAGATTTGCAAATAAACATTTGCATAAGCAGACAAAGAGAGCTGGAAAGTTCTATATCAAACTGTTCAGAAAGGTTTCTACAGACAGTGCAACCAGGAAGGGCTCAGGAGGCCTTTCACACTCTACACCTGTGGACTGTCTGAACCTCAGCAGCAATCAGCACTGACAGCCTGGTTCTGAAACCACACTGCACAGATTCAAATCCCAGTGCCACCATTAACGCTGATTAATCCGGGCAGCTAATTTCTCTGTGCCTGTTTCCTCATCTGCAAATATGGATAACAACAGTATGTGTGCTTACACAGCTGCTGCAGGAATTAAATGACAACACATGTAAAGTACTGGAAAGCTATACAGCCCTTAGTAACTGCTCAATAAATGGTGTCTGCAGCCACCATCCTCTTCAAACATCTATTATTCCCAATTTTTTTTCATCTTGACTAGTGAGACAAATCAGGAAAATTTGGTTCATCAAGCCCCTTCCTATTGAGATGTTTGATGCAGAAAATACAAACACATTTAAATGCCAAATAAAAATCATCTGAGGTTTTTTTAAAAGACAATTACAAACCAACACCTAACAATGTGAGCCCACTTATACAAAAATAATCACTAACAAATTCAATAATAATCAGAAAAACAAACCCTTCTAAGTGTTACTCTGGATCATTTTTACTTTCTCTTTATACCTTCCTGACTCATTTTAATTTTCCGTATGGAATATGCATCACTTTCAGTAAAATAAAGAAGCCGAGTAACTTTTCCTAGTAAGGAAAAGTTCACTGTCTGGACAGTGAATGTCTCAGGCTTTGCAGGCCACATGGGTCTCTGTCCCAGTTACTCAACTCTACCGTTGCACCACAAAGACAACCACAGACAGCATCTGAACCAATGCAATGCAGCTATGTCCCAACAAGAATTTACAAAACCAGGCAGATGGCAGGAGTCGGCCCACAAATTTAAAGTTTGCTGACCCCTGAAATGAACAAAACAAAATTATTTTCATTTTGGAAAACAAAGTGTGATTTATACCAAAGAAAAGTGCATCACCTATGTTGATACTATTGATGGAAAGAACTCCATTTATTTGTTAATCCACACAAGTCCAGGGACACAAACACAGAAACTCAGCTCTACAACTGCTCATCTCATCCCCAGCCCGTGAATAAGAAAACATGCTACCGAGCAGCCCCAAAGCCAAACAGGAACATACACTGGTGAGCAGGCAGTTAAAATAGAAGCCAAAGGAAACAAATGTCTCTCACATTGAAATCAGTTTGAATTTTTTTCAAATTTCCTCATAATCCACCACCCAAAAAGCTGCCACCACATGACAGGAGTGATTTTAGCTACAGGCCATCAGAGCCACCACTCTTACACATTTCTCAGAAAGAATGGAAACGTCTATGAACTAGAAATGAAACTATGATCTGAGAACACAGGAAAGAAAGCAATCCATAAGAAGCTGGGATAACTCAGCAGGTTAAATGCTCACTTTGCAGCCCCAGAGACCGAGGATCGAATCCCTGCTCCAGCCCTGTGCAGACCCATATGCTGAACAGGGGTGTGAACCCAGTTCACTTCTTGCCGGGTCCTATGCGTGAGGCTCCTGGCCCAGTTCCTTCCCTGCACAGCCCCATGCCCACCTGTGGAATGAAACTATATGGAAAACTAATGCTGTCAACTATGGAGACTGCTCTGGCCCTCCCCATTCTCTCTGTTTGTCAAAAATAAACAATAAAAATAAATATTTAAAAAAAAAAAGCAATCCATGAAATGCCGACAGAGTGTTAGAAGGTGTGGTGAAAGGAGACACAGAGGTGGCCTTTGACAGGAGTGCACTTCAAACTGCAGACCTGACAAAGGTTTATGATGCCCCCCCACCCCCAAAAATAAACAAATAAATAAATCTATAGGCTGAAAAAAAAATTTTTTTAACATTTTCTTGCAGAGAGTTTTGTGACTAAATAATTTTAAACGTTATGACAGATTTCATAAGAGTTTTAAATGGTTTTTGGGGGAAGCCGGGATGGCTCAGTGGGTTAAGCGCTCACTTTGCAGCGCCGGGGACCAGGGATAGAATCCCGGCCCTGGCCCTTGCGGAACCATATGCTGAACTGGGAGCTCCCCCAGTTCAGTTCTCTCTCTGTCTCTGTCTCTCTCTCTCTCTGTCAAAAATAAAAATAAATAAAAATAAATGGTTTTGGGAGGTGGGGGTGTGAGGAATGGTTTTTGGAAGACATAATGGGAACTCACATAAGGCTGAGAAATCCAGAACCTAAAAAAACTACATATGTAGTATATATGTATACTATGTATGTGTGTGTGCATATATATACACACACGCGCGCACGCGCCCGCACTTATTTACATATTTATATATGTAAATAAACTAACCCTTTTGCTAAAATATGTATGATATATATAGGCCACATAATGGGAACTCACATAAGGCTGAGAAATCCAGAACCTAAAAAAACTATATATATAGTATACATATATGTAGTATGTATGTATACCATATATATGTATACTATATATATACACACACACACACACATTTACGTATTTATATATGTAAATAAAATAACCCTTATGCTAAAATATGTATGATATATATAGGCCCCAAATCTGCAATGAAGTCAAATCAACCAGTAAAAATCCCAGTTGGACACGGGAATCTTTCTACCCGAACTCACTGCGGGGCCGGCAAGGCGGGTCTGTGTCAAAACCCCCCCGGGGGCGAACGTTTCGACCAGGTCAAAAGCCAGGGGGAGGGAAAAACATAACCTATTCGCGCTGCGTCCACACTCTCTCACGGACCCCCACTCACTCACACTGGGCAGACGGGGGTCCTGGGGGTACTCGGTCACCCCTCCGGAGAAAAGCGGACGGGACCCTACGCCCCCCCAGGTAACCGCCCCCGAAAGCGTCCCTAGAAGTGAGCCAAGCGCCCGGGACGGAGGGGCGCGGGGCAACCGGGGAAGGAAGCGCGCACGCACCCCAAGCCGGGGACCCGGGGCCCCCCAATGCCCGGAGGGGCCAGGCGGGCGGGCAGGAGGGCAGGTCCAGGCCCCTGACGGTGCGCCCCGCCGGCCACCGGTGCACCGCACGCCGGACGACCGGGGGTGGGTCAGGTGAACAGGCCCAAGTTCACGGCCGGGACGAGCGCGCCCGGAACACCGGGCCCCCTCAGCCGCCGCCGCCGCCGCCGCCGAGACCCCCGCCCCGGCTCTTTCTCCCTCTTGGCCCGAAGAACGGCGCCTGCACGCCGGAGACCCTCTCACCCAGCGCTCGCCGCCCGTGTCGGACTCCTCGGGAGCCGCCGCCGCCGCCGCCGCCTGAGGGGGGGGGGAGGAGGGGGGGAGCGGAGGAGGGAAGGGGCCCGACCCGGTGTGGCCGCCGCCGCTGCCGCCGCCGCGAAGCAGTATCTACCAGAGTGCGCGCGCAGCCGCCGCCGCCGCCGCGTCGGCCCGCCCCCCACGCCCGCACGTCTCCTACACGCGGATCGCACGAGGCAGTCTTGTCCAATCAGATCACACCTGGTGCGCAGCCGCGCTGGCCTAACCGAAAGCTGCTTCTGGGACCGCCGCGCGCCGACCGGGGAGCATCTTGGGAGTTGTAGTTCAGCCGGGAAGTTCGACGAAAAGCAGGATTTGGGTGTCGAGGGACCGAAGAAACGGCGCTCCCAGGGCGCTCACCTAAATCCCCTTTGTTGTTTTGTTTGTTTTTTTCTGTCCCACCGAAAAGGGAAGCAGTTTAGGTCACAAGAGGCGGGTGCCGCCCTAGCTGGTGGACGTGTTCCCCGGTAGCCATGGATACCGTGACACACCTCTGGCCAAAGCCAGAATCCAGGGATTTTTAGGCTGGACCGTGCGCTTCTGCCAACGGAGGATAGATTATTATTGTTCGGCGTCGCCTGTGGAGGCTTCGGGGATAAATCCCGGAGCATTCCCCACATCCTGCTCAAAACAGAAGGCTTGGGGAAGCCAGGATGGCTCAGCGGGTTAAGCGCTCACTTTGCAGCCCCAGGGACCGAGGATCGAATCCCGGCCTGGCCCGTGAGGACCCATATGCTGAACTGGGGAGTGCCCCCAGTTTGGTTCTCACCGGGGTGAGACCCCGGCCCAGTTCCTGCCCTGTGCAGCCCCACTCCCACCTGTGGAATGAAACTATGTGGAAAAACCAATGATGTGCAACTATGGAGACTGTTCTGGGCCCTCCCCCTTCTCTCTGTCTCTGTATCTCTCTCTCTCTCTGTCAAAAACAATAAAAATAAATCTACAAAAAAAAAACAAGCGCTCGCCTTTTGCTAATTTATTGAAGAATTGTCTTTTATTCCCTGCTGCTGCTTACAGCATCAGCGTGAGCCTGTTCGCTCTTGACATGCAGACTTCAGAATGATTTTAAAGATGTGTTTGGTGGGACAGCAGCTCAGAAAGGATTTCAGGATCGAATACTGTGTCCACTGACTCAGCAGGAGGGATTTTCCGACCTGTGCGCTTCCAGCTGAGCTCTAACTTAGAACAGGTTTGGTTACATACTCTGTAGGGACAGTAAGGACAGTAGAGGAGCTGGCTGGCGTGGCAGAACGTTTCCTTCACCTTCAGTTCTCAGAGGAATGTGTCACATTCTGATGAGGTAAACAGTGTGAATCAGATGGTCCTAATTAATACTGGTAGTTCAGAACTAAGGCACCCAGTTAAGCTTGACAGAGATAACAATAAATAAAATGAGGGAAACTGAATGTAAAGCAACTAATTGCCTTCAAGGAGTAGCTTACACTGTAAGTATTGATTACCCCCTTTTTTTTTTTTTAAGTTTACACAATTCGTAAAAGACCTAACAATAAGGACATCTATTTTTCCAGGTAAAGACCTTTTGAGGTTGAAATCAAGGAAGACAATCACACACTTCCACGGTGCATCAGAAACAGAATACAGGTGTCTTTGGATAGAAACTTCGACCCGGTGTGCCAACTCACACAGGGCAAAGGTGAGACAAGAACCTCAGGATGAGGTCAACGAAGGTGACAGCACTGTACAGAAAAGACGATTAGGAAAGAGACTGTTCAAAGGTTTCCATTCTTGGCTACATCCTCCTCGCAATGGTCTTGCTTAGATAAAACATAAAGTGCATTACTCTGGAACAACACTCCATTGTGTGGGAAAACACGTGAGAAAGAGCCTTAATATTTTCCCATCAGGATTTTACCTATAATTGGGGAAGCCCAGGATGGCTCAGCGGGTTAAGCGCTCGCCTTGTCGCCCTGGGGACGGAGGATCGAATCCTGGCCCCAGCCCTTGGGGACCCATGTGCTGAACCGGGTGGGATGTGGCTCCCAGTTCGGTTCTTACCATGGTGAGCCTCCCATACAGAGGCCCTCCGTGCACCTGTGTGGAACGAAACCATGTGGAAAACTGATGACGCACAACTATGGAGACGGCCCTGGGCCCTCCCCCTTCTCTCTGTCAAAAACAATAATATTTTTAAAACCCTGTAATTATTTCTCTGTCACCTTAATCCCATTCCCACCTGATACTCACGGTGATGAATCGAACCTCATCACTTCCTCGAGATGCTCATACCTTCTCAGCTAATGAGGGTGTCACCACCCTCACCAATGTGAGGTTCATCTGTTCCTGAGCCCCAATCCCATGGCTGCCTTCACCTGCATCCCTTACCTGCATGCCACCATCCAACGTTTCGAAGCAGATGGTTCAGGCTTCTCTCCCCCAATGGTACGTTGCTTTCTGACTACCTGTCAGAAAACCAGGGGGAATTCAGGAAAATTCTACATCCTCCGGGGTCAACTGAGGGTCTTGATACTCTGTTCTCTTCATTCTTACTGCATCACCCCTGTCCACAGGAGGGTGGAGTCCGTCATTTCTACAACCCTGAGCAGGGAGCCCCTCCTAACTCCACACCCACACTAGTCACCAGTGACCCAACAGTGCCCTGTGGCAGCTCTGCAATTACCAGATGTTGTTGACAAGGAGAACGCATCACCGGGTGAGTCAGACTCTGAAGCCACTTGTGGCTTCAGGGACTCCCAGCATGTTGCTGAAATGATGATATCGGACTGGCTCTAGGGACAGACTTAGCTTCCATTGTGCTATGCAAGCCAGTAGCCAATGAGAACTGAAGATGTTTCTAAACACTTTTTTTAAGATTTATTTTATTGTTTTTGACAGAGACAGAGAGAAGGGGGAGGGCCCAGAGCCGTCTCCATAGTTGTACATCATCAGTTTGCCACATGGTTTCGTTCCACACAGGTGGGCGGGGGCCGTGCAGGGTGGGAACTAGGCTGGGGGCCTCCCACATGGGAAACTCACCCCAGTTCAGCATGTGGGTCCACACAGGCCGGGGCCGGGATTCGATCCTCGGTTCCCAGGGCTGCTTAACCAGCTGAGCCACCCGCTTCCCCTGAAGCTGTTTCTAAAGGGTAAAGTAATAAAAAGGAAAAACAACTCTAGACCCCATTGTGAATTTAAACTTGAGACTGCAAGTGTTTTTGGTGGCTTCCCCTATAAATAAAAGAAACATTATTTCCTTTGTTATTCTTCCAACCAGAACAATTGCTATTTTTAAGAAGAAACGGACAAATTATTCTGCTAGTGAAAACCAAAATGAGTAGTCTTCTTTGATAGAGTACTGTATCTGTGACTTACCAAAAAAATGATAGTCCAAAGGGAAGTTAACAGCTTCAGTATTACGAAATATTTAAAATTAGCCTCCAGGATAACAGGGAAGTTGGTCCATAAACCCCTCTCCCATCCCAGAAAGTGCAAGGACTGTCAAAAAAGTCCCTGTGATTGTAATATGTACATATATGTCTACATGTATACACACACACACACACGTGTGTGTTGTAGGAGAGACAGTTTTCTATCCTCTTAGGTTCTGTGATTGGCCTAAGAATGAAAACAGACCTGAGACAGATTTAACCAGAGAAGCGCTTACGTGTTTCTGTGATATTTTTATTTACACACAGGAGTCTTCACAAGGCAAATGAAGAGGAAGCAGAGAGGCCCAAAAGCTTATATACCTTTGTGCACCAAGAGTAAGGTGACCAGACGTCCCGATTTTTAACAATTTGTCCCGTGTCCCGCTGCATTTTAAAAAAATCCCGATTTTTGGAAAGAATGCACGACAAGCTAGGGAACGGTGGGAGATAGACCCAATTTTTAATCAAGAAGCCCCCCCATCCCCCCCCCAGTCAATGGTGTCCCACTTTACCAATGTTAAAATCTGGTCACCTTAACAAGAGTGAAGAATTGGGAGGATGTGACAAGAAGGCTCGGGGACCGTAAACTGAGGGACCCTGATTAGGAATCGTACGGCGAGACGAAGGGAAGACCGGGGTCAAGTGAATAGTCTTGTTGGTGCAGGTCCCTGAGGGCATCGAGTCCCAGTCTCAGATGATGATGTCAAAGTAAGAATGTCCAAACCTGTAGGGAATTAGTTTTTTAAGATGTATTTTATTCTTTCAGAGGAGAGAGAAAGAGAGAAGGGGGAGGGCCCGGAGCCGTCTCCATAGTTGTACGTCGTTAGCTGTGATGTGGTTTCACTCCACATCGGTGGACGGGAGGCCGTGTGGGGCGGGAACCGAACTGGGGGTCGCCCACATGGGAGACGAGAACCTTCACGGATCTCAGTTGCACCACAGTTCAGCGTCCGGGGTGTGCAGGGGCCGGGGCCGGGATTTGATCTCTGGACTTTGCGGTCACAAGGCAGGCACTCAGATTGCTGAGCTATCCTGACATCCCGGAGAATTTTTGGAAGAGTTTGAGCCAAACAGAGGGTACCCCAGAAAGCAAGGTCACAACACAGGGAGAAGAACCCCTCAGAGAAAGGCAGCTTGCGCTTTCTCCCAGGCCTGTGGAATTAAGGAACACATGTAGGAAAGATTACAGGAAGGCAGAGAAAGCCACGTGAGGATGAGATGACAAGATAGTTAGATTACTCTGGCCTTTTAAAGGTGTATAAACCTAAACACAGGAGAACAATGGTCAGGGCTGCTTAAGGCAAAGATAAACCTTTTCCTGAAGAGGTTCCAGGCCTGGGGTGTGGCTCCCCCGGCTCAGGACCTGCCCAGATAGGAACGTGTGATCAGATCACACAGTGGGGTTACCTTCCGTTAGATTTATTACAGCTCCCCTTTTTGTCCACAATAATAGTATTCTGCTCAGATGACGGAGGTGTTGACCAAACTCAAAGAGTCTGCAGGCTCTGGCTGGACATAAACGATAAAGATTTATTCAGGGCTCTTGGGATTTGCAAGCCAGGAACAACATGAGGCAAAGACGCAGACGTCTTCCGAGCGAGAAATAAAGGTTAGAAGTTCTTAGAGGTACAAGTGCGTTCCTGAGAATAACAAGCGAGTCCCAGCCGCAGGACTGGACCAGGGCTGTTGGTCTGTCTGCCAATTGGTCTGGAGGATGGACTCTCAGGAGGTCTGGGCACGTCTGTGGGTGGTCCGGACACACGAACCTTCTCCTTAAGCCCTTCTGGGGATAACCAGAGGGTCACAGGGAGGTTTGACGTATATCCAGACACAGGACTAGAAAACTCAAAAGTTCATGTTCCGAGGCTGGTTAAAGTGATAATTCTAGAATCGTTTCCGCAAATGTAACCTGAGCCCAATTGTGGTCAAAATGTTATGTTGTTGAGGGAGAAGGGAGTTTGCCACCCCCAAATAAGCCTCTTTTGAGAAGACTGATTATTTTAGGCTGGTTATTTTTAAGAAGCTCTGATGGGAAAACTGGGATGGCTCAGTGGGTTAAGCGCTCGCTTTGAAGCCCCGGGGACTGAGGATCGAATCCCGGCTCCGGCCCAGGTGGACCCACATGCTGAGCTGGGGAGTTCCCACAGTTCAGTTCTCTAGCTGTCTCTGTCTCTGTATCTCTCTTTCTGTCAAAAATAAAGTAAAATAAAAATAAATATGCACTGAAGATAAAAAAGAAGCTCTGAAACCCAGGCAGACATTTCCCCATTCAGTAAGTCATTTACATTGATTTACACCTGTAAGCGAAACCTCGGAGGGTGTTTCCGGGTGCAGACTCAGGGCTCCAATCTGCATAACGGGTTGTGCTTGTTGGAGGTGGAGGTGGGTAGGTGTCCTGGTGACCTCCCAGAACCGCGTCTCCACCCCCAGCACCTTTGCCTTTAGCCAGAGGTAGTTAAGGTGATGGCTTCCACCGTGTGGAAATGTCCATCTGTGTTCCTTGGTGTCTCCCAAGTCCACGTGAGGGACACGTGTAATTAAACTTTGGGGTCAGTTACACCTCCATAAAATTGTGGGTGAAAAGGAAAAAGAACGTTTTCTTGCTGGAACAGGGTAGGTACCGTTCCCGTGGAAAACTTGACCTGCGTTCAGGTAGAGAGGGGACAGCAAAGAACCCGTCTTTCACCCACTTTTCTCAAGAGCGCCCAGTGCAAAATAATCAAGAGGCCAAAATGGGGTATTTGGGGACTGCAAGCTCTGAACCTCTTCAGTGTAAAGCTAACAAAGTGCAGCTGCCTGACTGGACTTCGAAGCACTGGAATTCAACGGCGTTAGCTGCTTCCACAATAATCCAGCATGATACGGCCAAAGTAGGATGAAATACATAAATATCTATATCGTGGTGAATTGCAATCCAACTGATAGCCAATGGCTGTATCAATAAAAATCACATCAATCTCAGGTTTGAAAGTTTCCAAGTGGTTCGTGTCAAACACTTAAGAGAAGTGTCAGATATGGCAGCTAAGTTCCCATTTGTGCTACATTGTCGCCGTGTTTAAAACTGAGGGTAAAGAGCTGTGTAAACATTCTCGTAGTTACATAAACAACATTAGTAGCTCAGACACAGGCCAAGTTACAAAGCCCTGAACTCCATTACCAGCTGCTGTTCACTCATAACCTAACTATGGCTCAGGCATGAGTTCTTGTTAAACTTTGATATTTTCATGGATACAACGATGTCTGTTGACACATTGTGTTAAGTGGCCAGGCCTGGGGACTGAGAAGACTTCACCTTGATCTGAGATACTTCATTTCTTCTGTATGAAAAACAGAGCAAATGGCAACATGTTTGCCGTTGATTAATTCTAGGATGACGTGCACGTGGGTGTGTATGGGCATCTTCTCTGAACGTGTTTTTATATTTTCCAGTCACAGTTGACATTCAGTATTATATTAGTTCCACGCGTACAGCATGGCGGTTGGACATTTATGTAATGGGTGCAGCCATCTCCCCGGTTCGCCTAGGACGCACCTGGCACTGGGCATGGTTGTTGCAACATTGTTGACCATGTTCTGCATATTGGGCTTCACAAACCGGTGGCGATTTTGTAACTGCCCATGTGTGCTTCCCAATCCCTTTACCTTTGTCACCCAGGCCACCAAAACCCCTCCCACCTGGCAGCCATATTTTCTTCTTCAGATTCCACACAAACGTACTTTATAGTGTATAAAAATCAGCTTCACTGAAGTATACGTTACCGACAATACAATGGACTGATTGATGGGTGAAAAAAGGATTCCACAGAAAGCAACCTCAGGGAAGCCAAGATGGCTCAGCAGGTTAAGCGCTCGCTTTGCAGCCCCCGGGACCGAGGATCGAATCCCGGGACCGAGGATCGAATCCCGGCCCCGGCCCCTGAGGACCCATATGCTGAACTGGGGTGAGCTTCCCATGCGGGAGGCCCCCAGCCGGGCTCCCTCACTGCACGGCCCCCACCCACCTGTGTGGAACAAAACCATGTTGAAAACCGATGACGTACAACTATGGAGACGGCTCTGGACCCTCCCCCTTCTCTCTGTCTCTCTCTGTCTCTGTCTGTCTCTGTCAAAAACAATAACAATAAATAAATCTTTAAAAAGAAAAAGAAGAAAGCAACCTCACATGGTAATGAAATGGGGCTGGACCTAAGAGCTCTCATACCATCGGCCTCTATCTCGAGCCTGGGCTTAATGTAGCTAAACATGACGGCCAGGAAGTCTTGGCGGGTTCGGGGCCCATGGTGGTGGCCCTGGGTGAAAGCCTGCAGTGAATATTCCTTCTTCCCAGGCTGGCTTTGCTTAAGCCCCGACAGAGCTGTAACTGAGGTGCTCTCCTTTCTTAGATCTGCCTGCACACGTACCGTATGTCCACTCCACTGAATCACGAAGCCCCTAGGACATCAGCGTCTGGTCAACATCAAAATAAGGGCCGGGAACAAAGCTTTCAGGTGTGTTTACCAGAGACACAGATTTCCTGTCAGCCTCAGATAACATCTTGGCCTGGGTGGTGTTTCAGCTCCGGACTCACAAAAGCCGAACTGCCCCACAGACCACGGACCCTGGGAGCCAGACCCATCGAGGCCATGACGGACGGCAGGACCCGAAGCCGTGATCAACCAACTGCTCCCCGAGCCCCAGCCCAGCAGCGGGGCCCACGAACCCAAGTCCCCAGTAACAGCGATTCTTTCACAGGACATCACCGGCTGCCTCGGAAGCAATGGCAAGATTTCCTTTTTAAAACCCCCCTAACGGGACTGAGAATGTGAAGTCTGTTTTTGTGGGTAGAAACCCACCTATCTTCTCAGATCACGGGCGTTCTGACAGTCAGGGCTTATTCTGTGACCCAGCCCCAGCGTCGGGCTGCCGGCTGAACGGCTCAGGCCGCAAGCCCAGATTCGGTCGCCCTCAGTCCTCTGACCATAAACTGCTATCTGAGCTGGTCATGGTGGATGGTCATGCCCCGGGGCATCGAACTTCCTCTTCTTTTTTGATTTTTTTGATTAAAAATAGTTACCATACAATATTACGAGGGCTGTCTGGAGAAGATCCAGCCGTGTCACGGTTCTCATTATACAGGCAACGGCTGCATCGTTTTCTGGGCAGACACCATATACGAGCGTCAGGGTTAAGCGCTTGCTTTGCAGTCCCAGAGCCCGAGGATCAAATCCCGGCCCTGGGCCGTGTGGACCTACATGCTGAGCTGGGGTGTAGCCCCCAGTTCAGTTCTTGCCGGGGCCTATGCGGGAGGCTCCCGGCCCAGTTCCTGCCCTGCACAGCCCCACACCCACCTGTGGAGTAAAACTATATGGAAAACTAATGCTGTCAACTATGGAGCCTGCTCTGGGCCCTCCCCCTTCTCTCTGTCTCTCTCTGTCTCTCACTCTGTTAAAAAAATAATAAAGGGGAAGCCAGGATGGCTCAGTGGGTTAAGCGCTCACTTTGCAGCCCTGGGGACTGAGGATCGAATCCCAGCCCCGGCCCGTGTGGACCCATATGCTGAACTGGGGAGTGTCCCCAGTTCAGTTCTCACCAGGATGAGACCCCGACCCAGTTCCTGCCCTGTGCAGTCCCGCACCCACCTGTGGAATGAAACTATGTGGAAAAACCAATGATGTGCAACTATGGAGACTGTTCTGGGCCCTCCCCTTTCTCTCTGTCACTGTCTCTGTATCTCGCTCTCTGTCAAAAACAATAAAAAATAATAATAATAATAATATCTATCTATCTATATCATCTATCTATCTATCTACCATCTACCTACCTATCTATCATCTGTCTGTCTGTTTATATCATCTATCATGTATCTATCAATCATCTATCATCTATCTTTCATCTATGTATATTTCTATCCATCTATCTACCCTACCTATCTATCATCTATCTTTCTGTCTGTCTGTGTATCTATATCATCTATCTATCATCTATCAATCATGTATTTATCAATCATCTATTTATCTCTCTATATCTATCTACCTATTATCTATCCATTATCTACCCAATACGTTGCCCTGTGACTTTGCAGTGGCTCCCAGGAGACATGCCTGCCCACTGACTTTGAACTTGGCCGAACAACGTGTTTTGACCTCTAGACAGTACTGACAATGACCAGTGTGTCCAGCCCAGGCTGCGGGCTTATGTGTTTCCACCAACCGTCTTGGACCTTCTGCCTCAGGCCCCAGGCGGTTCCTCCCTCTGCGTTGGCCCCGGGATGGACACACGGGGGGACCCATAGCCACCTTGACGCTTGGAGGCCACCGAGCCCGGCTAAGCCCAGTGGGTGTTAGTGGAACCATAGCCCATCCGGCGACCTGCAAGCATGAAACAAGTGCCGCCGTAGGCCATTGAGATTTGGAGGTTACTTGTTACGCCATACTGAGATTTGGGGGCCCCTTGTTTCCATAGCACAGTTGTAGCAAACCTGGCGAACACAGATGGAAAACGAGTTTTGAGAGCATCGTCTAAACCTCCGGGTCCCCTTGCGTCTGAGGTCAATGCCTCCCAGCTACGTGAGCTGAGTTTCAATAAAAAGCAAACAGGTGGAGTTTCAGTTAGAAAACAAACCAGTGCTGACCAGTGGGAGACTGTCCCCTATGCTCCTAGGACGGATGCAGACTATGCGGATTCATCCTCACAGACTCTGTCCCCAGAATGCATCATGGCTGGGACCCTAACATGCTGATCTGATCATTGGCAACTACGCTGTTGCCACAGACTTACCTGTCGTCTCAGCCAACGACTCACGTTCTCACCCCAGTTGCTAGACCCAACTGCCAAGACCCATGTGTCCCTTGTCTGCCTGGCTGCCCTTGACACAACCTTGGGTGCTGCCCTGTGTAGGTCCCCCCCCTCCCCAAATGTAAACACACTTTGAATGATTATAAAGTCAGTGTTTATTCACATATGGTTCATTTTCAATTTTTTTTAAGATGTGTTGTTTTTGACAGAGAGAGATACAGAGACAGAGAGAAGGGGGAGGGCCCAGAACAGTCTCCATAGTTGCACATCATTGGTTTTT